>BSBK01009846.1:0-168943 GCA_027943335.1 Chamaecyparis obtusa
AATTAAATATTCACTAATTACACTTTACTTAAGTTTACTTAGGATAATGCATTTCATATTAGTTGTCATTGTGACACCCAGGAGTTTGCATTTCATTTTAGCACATGGTTAGGAGAATTTCCACTTAGGTGTGATAGTTGTCACCACATACCTCTTTGTGTGTGAGATCCACCTTTAGTGCTCTTATCACATTATCATCCTCTCATTGTTGCACATATTGTACATACTTTGATGTACAATGGAGGATGATCCACCTTTAGTGGACATGTGATTCCACCTTGTGTGGGTGATATCTTATATCATCTCCTTATCATGTAGTCTTATTGCATTGCCTATATATTTAGGCACTCCTACTTTGTAATCAATTCAATTAGCTATAATCAATTATTTGATTATTTTTCCTATCTCTCTTGTGCTATCTCTTGAGCTTCTAGATCTTGGCTTTTATTCTTTTCCTTAGGCAAATTCTTACACGATATCAGAGTGATATCAAAATTCTTACATGGTATCAGAGCCATAGGAGTTTCATTATATAGCCTATTTTGAGAGATTTTTATTGCAGGTCAAAATTGGAGCTTGTTGGTGCAAATAAGAGGTTGGCATCACATTGAGGAGGTCCAAATACCCCTAAATCAAATTTTGTTTCATCCAAATCAGACATCTAAAGCCAAATCTAGAGCCATTTGAATTTTCAAGGTTCAGCGCTGGCAATTCAAAAAAAATAATTTCAGAGGTGATTTTCAAACAATGATAGCTCAATCATCCGGAGTCCTTTTTTCGAGCAATTTTTTTTTTTTAGGGTAGAATTTCATGATCTACACAATGGTGTAGGTGATTTCTAATCTCTATTTCTGATGTTTTCTGAAATTGAAAATCCTAATTTTTACAACTTTAGAGGCTTCGTTTGGGCTCATATGGACACATTTTCAGGTGCTATTTTTTTTTAAAGTTCATGATTTTTTGTCTACCTCTAGATCTGGTATCAGTTTGGAAAAATTTTGAGTAGACATAGTACTTTCAGTATTTGGTCTATTTTGGCCTTTTTTTGGCACTTGTAATTTGTTAGATCCTTGAGAGATCTTGTGTCTTATTTGTTTGAGTCTACTATAGCTTCATATTTTCTGTTGTAATTATCAAAATTAGAAGTCCACTTTGATTCATTTTGGCAAGTGGCAATTGTACAAGCACTATATATAAAGTGCCAAAATCATCTATTTTGGGGGGGTTCTTTGGCTCATTGCATTTTGGGGGGTGCATTAATTTTTTGGTCTCATTATTTCATGTGAGAAGTATATCATGGATGGTTTACATTAAATTGACAAGAGGAAATTATAAGCAATAGAGTGAATTGGTTCTTTCTCATCTTAGTGAGCATAACCTATTGCCCTATTTGTATGAGTATAGACCTAAAAGTCCTTCTACAATTGTGACTCTTACTCAGAAGTTGCTAAGGTTATATATTTAAATATGGATATGGATGTTATGGATTCCCTTGATGACTATGAAGATGAGACAGAAAATATTCCTGATCTTTGCACTATTCTTTGAGAAATATATGGAGATCCACATATTCCTCCACTTCCAAAACGTCCAGAACCTCCAGTTGCAGCTCCTTCTCCTCCTATTGAGATCACATCTATTGTCTCTCTTGATGATTCTTGTCTTCCTATAGCCACTCAGTCTTGTGATTCAGTGCAACAAGATACTCCTTGTCTTCCAGTTATAGTTCCATGGGATACCTACTTGACAGACATTGCAGGTTCATTTGTGGAGTCCTACATTTCAGATTTGGGACACTTCATTGATGACATTCATCTTCTCTTTGTTGAGGATGATCCTTCTTCAGTTGTTTTGAGGGAGCATGTTGACCCTCATCTTCATTCTCTACTTGATCATTCTTTCAAGATTGACATGATTGTGGATCCTTTGATACAACATTTGGAGGAGGTCTCTTTAACTTCAGAGAAGAGATTTGACTCTTTGGAGATTGGTTTTCATGAGTCTCAAACTTCACTTGAGATGTCACATAGCATGGTTCACATTGACCATACTCATGTGTTGAAGATTCCTATTCAGTTTCCTGAGACATCATACATTTTGAGTATTCTTCCTAGAGATTGGGGAGGATTCATTGATCCACCTATGGACTTATTTCTTTCTAAGGGGAGGAACATCATTTATTTTTCTTGGTGTGGTTTCTACATTGATCCAGGTGCATCTATCATGGGTGTAAATTATACATTGAAGGGGGACTTTCTTGCTTCTCTTCCTACTTCATTTGAGGAGGCATCTTTCTCTTTGGAGTTTGATCCAAATTCTTACGTGGATCAGTTATCATTGGTTCCTTGTTTGTCACCTTCTTCTACTGGGCTTTCTCTTGATTGGTTCATGGCATCTTCATCAACCAAGGACATGGTGACACTTGGGCATACTTCAGAGATATCATACTTCATTTGGATTCCCCTTCCTACTTCATATCCATAATGGGAAGCCTTCTTACATCTATACTTGGTGTATCTTCTTCCTAAGAGGAGAAATGTTGTTTGTAGGCATTGGACTATGTTTTGTCTTCAAGCACTTACCATCCTTGGAGGAGATTACTCATTATGGGGGGGATATCATGTCTCCTTTTTTCCTTCCTTTGGGGGGGATTTTTATTGTATATGCATGATGTATGTCATAATTGGGGGGTCTTGATGACTACATCCATGCATGCATCTTGTATTTATCTCTCTTTTTGGGGGAGGTTTTTTCCCATGAGGTTTTCTCTCTTTCTCCACTTTAAGAGAGATTGCATTTTTCTTACATATTGTACATGGGTACCTAACATGGCCTAGTAGCTGGGACCCATCTTGCATTGTGAGCTTAAGTGCATTCCCCTAAGTTGCACTTAAGGGGGGCTATTGGTGTAATTAAATATTCACTAATTACACTTTACTTAAGTTTACTTAGGATAATGCATTTGCATATTAGTTGTCATTGTGACACCTAAGAGTTTGCATTTCATTTTAGCACATGGTTAGGATAATTTCCACTTTAGGTGTGATAGTTCTCACCACATACCTCTTTGTGTGTGAGATCCACCTTTAGTGCTCTTATCAAATTATCATCCTCTCATTGTTGCACATGTTGTACATACTTTGATGTACAATGGAGGATGATCCACCTTTAGTGGACATGCGATTCCACCTTGTGTGTGTGATATCTTATCATCTCCTTATCATGTAGTCTTAATGCATTGCCTATATATTTAGGCACTCCTACTTTGTAATTGTAGACACCTAAAAATCCTTTAGAAAATAAAGTATTTTTATTTTCTAAAAAATCCCTGATGACATCATCATTTATTAATTAATTTATTTATTTATTTTTATGTCATTAAATCCCTTTTTCTTAATTAAAAATATTTAATTAAGAAATCCCTCCCAAAAATGTTTAAATCTTATTTAAACATTATCTCCTTATTTATTAATTATTTAATTAATAAATTGACCAAAAATCCCAAAATAAATAATTTATTTATTTTTTTTCCCAAAACTTGGCCAATTTCCTTAAGACCACTAACCTCTTCCAGAATCTTCTAATCCTTCTTTAATTTTGATTGAAGGCTAATCCCTTCATTTCCTAACCCTAATCCCAACTCAAAATATTTAATTAAGATTAAATATTTAATCCTCATATTTGTTAAATTCATTTTTAATAAATGTTCTCAAAACCTAAACCATGGAAATAAATAAATCTTTATCTATTTCCTAAAATCCATATTTATCCTAAGGAAATTCTAGACTCTTCTATAAAGTCCTAATCCTAATCCTAATCCTAATCCCCCCCCCCCTAATCCTGTCACATTCCCTAACCAAGGTTAGCCAACTCCTAAGCTTAACCCAAAGTCAACAGACTTCTAGAAACTTCTCTTACATGCATTAAGTGCATTTAAGGCCTCCTTATCCCTCTTACATGCATTTATCATGCATTTAAAAAGCCCCTCACCCCTTTCTTACACCCTTTGACCTTAGGCACATTTCCCAAATTGTGCACATTCCTCCCATCTTTCAACCTAATGCCCTTATGACACTTGTCACAAGGAGGTGGCCCTGAACTAGCAGAATCCATGTGCTCCCCTTTGAATGAATCTTGGCCTCTCTTAAGGATTTTGATCCTGGCCACTCATTCCCCCTTAGGAAATCCTATAAATGCTCCCTCTTCCAAGAGCAATTCATTAGCTTAGTCTTTCATTCTCATGCATTGTTATCATGCCCTTTTACTTCTAGCTTTAGCATAATCAATTCTATTTAGCTTACTTTCAAGCATTTTAGCCCATCTTAATATAGCCTTAATGGATTAACCTAGTTTCTTCCATTGTGTTGCATAAGCATAGCATCATATCACATCTCTATTTGGCTTAAAATCAATCTTAGCTTAAACATCATGTAGCTTAACCTTCATTTCAGCATCATTTGATCCTTGAGGCCTTAGGGGCAAATTAGGTGTTCTATACCTATTTTGTGCCATTTATGGAGTTTTTATGGATCTCAATCCATCCTAAAATGCATAAGGAACATGCTCCAAGTGCTTAGAGAGCACACCCACATCCCCTTAAGCAAGAGCAAATCAAACAGTGCTTGGGTGCACCTGTTTTAGCTCAATCTGATGTGGCTTAGTTTAGAGTTTCCTTGTTTTGAATTGATTTCATGTTAGGCTAAAATCTAATCTTTGTTTGGCTTGAGTCTTTTCAAAATAGGTATCCTCAAAATCCTTGTCCACAGTAATCAATTCAATTAGCTATAATCAATTATTTGATTATTTTTCATATCTCTCTTGTGCTATCTCTTGAGCTTCTAGATCTTGTCTTTTATTCTTTTCCTTGGGAAAATTCTTACATGATATCAGAGAGATCAAAATTCTTACAATTTCCATGATCTACAACAAAGGGGACTCATAGTATTGTAGTATGAGAGTCATTTCCTTGAGTTACTACACTATGTAGACTAGATGAAGGATGGGAAATTGTGAGTAAATCTCTTTGTCAAGGGGATCAATGATTGGATTTCAAGAAAGGATCGCATGACCACACCAGGGAACCTTCAGGATGCCATAGAGATGGCCTTGATTGCAAAGGAGATTCAGGGTAGGTCACAAGACACTCATGATAGGTCTAAAAACCATAACTCCATGCCCTAGTCTCATGGTTATTGGAAGAACCATTGGAAAGGTAACAACAAGAAGTTTTTTGGGTCTTATAATAAGAACCCTCAATAGAAGTCTCAATAGAATTAGAGGTAGAGGAAACCTTAGGGACAACAAGGATCTAATCCCAAGCAGTGGTAGTTGCAAGGCCCTAGGAAAGATAAGCATCCATAGAATTCAAATGCACCTCTGGCTCAGACTCAACACTCCTCTCGAGGGGGTTATAGTGGGTCTAGTATGACTAGTGGATAACAGTACTCCAGGCCATAGGGAGTTTAGAATCACACACATGGTCCTTGCTATGCATGTGGTTCCATGGGACACTTACCTTGAGATTTTCCTTTGGGTCAGATGGTAGGTAGTTAGCGCATGGCATCGTCAAAGCCTATATTTGGGGACTTGGGAAAGTTCCATAGGGTATTTTTGGTGGTTGATAATCACCAGATAGAACATCAGGCCACACTTATTGAGGCTCCATGTATGATTAGAGGTAGTAGCATTACCATTTTTATTTATTTTGGAGCTACTAATTCATTTATATCTCTATTGGTTGTGGAGCATTGTGGGCTAGTGGAAACTAGGCAGGATGTCAGTTGGAAGGTCGAGTTAGCTTCAGGAGCTAGAGTGTTAGTCAACTCCTTGGTGAGCTATTTTAGGTACAGATTATTTATTTACCACCACTTTAGACCTTTGTATCACACCTCTTAGATCCTATGGCATATTACTTGGCATGGATTGGCTATATGCCGATAGAGCCAAGTTGGATTTTCGTCATAAGAGGATTGAATGTCTAGATGATCATGGCACACCTATTGTGATTTGTGGGATTCAAAGGGGTATATCCCTTTGTATGATCTATGTCATGCAACTTAAGTAGAGCATGTGAAAGGGATGTCAATTATTTTCCATTACCATCAGTGAAAGAGAGGATGAGGAGGAAAGGGAACCATCTCTTGATGATTATCCTATACTTCAAGAGTTTGCTGATGTGTTTCCTACTGAACTACTAGGTATGCCTCCTCATAGGGAAACAAATTTCCATATTGATCTCATACTAGGAGAGACACCAATTTTGAGGGAACCATACAAGATGACCAATAATGAGCTTAATGAGCTCAAGATATAGTTAGAGGAGCTTTTTGAGAAAGGACACATTCATCCTAGCATTTCACCTTGGGGTGCACCAATAATCTTAGTAAAGAAGGATAGATCCTTGTGATTGTGTATGGATTACTGACAGTTGAATAAGTTGACCATTAATAATTGGTATTTTCTTCCCATGATTGATGATATGTTTGATCAGCTTCAGGGTTCCAAAGTGTTTTCAAAGATTGATCTTAAGTTAGGATACCATCAGTTGTGGATTGTGGATAGCGATATCCCCAAAACTGAATTCCTTGCTAGATATGGACACTATGAGTTTACAGTTGTACCATTTGGTCTTACAAATTCTCCAATTATATTCATGAGCCTTATGAAAGTGTATTCCACATCTCTCTTGATAAGTTTGTAGTTGTGTTCCTTGATGGTATTTTGATATATTCTTAGAATGAGAAGGAGTACAAAGAGTACTTGAGGCACGCGTTACAGTGTCTAAGAGATAATTAGTTGTATGGAAGCTTGTCAAAGTGCACATTTTATAGGTCTGAGATTCATTACCTTGGGAATGTTATTTCAGGTGATGGAATCTCAATTGATCCATTTAAGATTAGAGCCATCATGGATTGGCCTACACCTACCACTATGACCGAGGTCAGGTGATTTATGGGATTCGTAGGTTATTACAGGTGCTTCATTGAGGGATTTTCTAGAGTGGCACATCCTATTAATTCTCTTCAGTGAAAGGGAAATAAGTTTGAGTGGACTGAGAAGTGCCAAAGGGAATTTCAAGAAATCAAGAAGGCACTTGCTAGCGCACCTATTCTTGAAGTACCCAATCCTTCAGTGTATTTTATAGTATGCACAAATGCTTCCTTGGATGGTTTGGGAGTAGTTCTTATGCATAATGGGCAGCCATTGCATATGCATCTAGGAAAATTAAGACTCACAAGCTTAATTAACCCACCCATGACCTTGATCTTGCAATAGTGGTTCATGCTTTAGTGAGATGGTGACATTTCCTTTTGGGACATCAGTTTGAGCTCCATTTAGATCATCAAAGTTTGTAGTATATATTCACTTAGCTGAACCTTAATGCACATCAATGGAGATGGATGGAGTTCCTTTGTCAGTATGATTTTGATGTCCAATACATCAAGGGCAAGGAGAATGTAGTTGCAGATGCTTTGAGTAGGAGATGTCATGGAGCATATTCTATGACTATAGGTATAGAATTGAGAGATCGGATATTGCCCCATTTGCTAGAGGATGATTGGTATGTTGAGGTCAGTTAGGTTATTTGATCTTAAAGTACCCTTTAGGGGAAGTTTTTAGGATATTCCTTAGAGTCTAGTGGGCTATTATGCCATATAGGATGCATCTATGTACCATCCTCTAGAGATTTGTGAGTTTTTATCATTTTAGAGGCTCATAGAGCACTCTATGAAACACATCTTAGAGTTAAGAAGATGCACACAGATTTGAGGTAGTTATACCATTGGCTAGGGATGAGATAGAACATAGATGAGATCCAAGTGGTTTTCTTTAGCCACATGAGATCCTATAGTGGAAGTGGGATGTTATTTATATGGATTTCATTGTTGGTCTTCCTATGTCATCTTTTCACCATGACTCCATCATGGTGACAATTGACAAGTTGACCAAGGTAGCCCACTTCTCACCTATACAGACCACTTTTATAGCCTCAATAGTGGCACATGTTTTCTTGTGGGATATTGTTAAACTTTGTGGCATTCCTCATAAGATCATATTAGATAGAGATTCTCTCTTTACATATTCCTTATGGAGGGGATTACAAACAACTTTGGGCTTATCACCCTAAGATAGACGGTCAGACAGAGAGGGTAAATCAAGTGTTGGAGGATATGCTACGCATTTATGTCATGGATCATTAGACTAGGTGGGAGGAGTACCTACACTTAGTAGAGTTTTCCTACAATAATGGGCATCACTCTTCTCTAGGTGTGTGTGTGAAATTGTACCTTCTTGTGGACACAACACTTTAGTAAAACATTATTGGTTAACAAATCAAAAAATCTGCAATAAAGACAAGTATCATTAACCAGGTGATTTACTACCTTCTAGTAGATGTGAGTATGGTATTCTCAGCAATAATCAAGATTAGTGACAATGCAACACCTAAACGAAGGATTTAAATGATGAAAGCTTATGAAAAATGAATGCAAATTAAGCTATATTTTTTAATTTTTCTATGCAATGTGGATGAAAAACTATGTGAAATGATATAAAACTAGATGAAAATGAATTAAAATCTAATCTAGAAATACTAGGAATGATATGAAAATGAATGAAACAATGATAAATAAGAATCTTAAAATTGCACAATTTCACAATTCGCTAGATCGTACGAGCAAAATTCTCCAAATTTTCGGTCATTTGTAAAGGACTGAGGCCTGTTTATATAGAAATCTAGGGTTTTTAAGAACTCATGGAAAACCAAAAATATCTCCCTGATCAACTCAGATTGATTATTGAGTTATCAGAAAATTAGAAAGAGTTAACTCGCAAAATCATGCAAAATCATCTTTTTAACTCAAATTAGGAGTTTAGATCACTCAAATATGCTTTTCAACTCACAATCACATGTTGAATTTGGAAAGTTAACAAATTGTGTTTTAATAGTTGATTTAAAGTTTAATTGCTTTTCTGATTGTGCATGGATAATCATGTATTTATTTAATATTCCATGTGTTTTATTCTCAACTTAATTGATTTTTGAATAAAAATAACCAATTTATGGGTTAATCAATTATTTAATAAAACTTTATCCCAAAACTATATCATTAAATTTGACAATTTGATATAATTAATTAAATAAATATTTAATCAATTAATTTTAGAGATTTAATTTATTGTCAAATAAAAATAATATTAATTAGGAATAAATTCAATTAAATCCAATTAAATAATTAAGTGGCAGAATTAAATTCAATTAATTAAATATTGAACATCTTCAATTAATTAACTTTAGGATAAATAAAATAATATCATTTATCACCAAATAATATTTAATTAAAGATAAATAGGATAAATTAGGAATATTTAGGAATATTCCCTGATGTAGAATTAAGATAAGATCGAATAGGGTTTCGATGATTCGATGTGCAATGTGCCTTAGGTTAGGACTTTAGAGTCAATTTTGATCGATTTGTTGATGTATGAGGTTAATGGTCCTAAAGCCCATTTTTGGGGTATTACATTTTGCCCCTCTTTGAATTACTATGCAAAACCCAGTGGTTCAAAGATTAATCTATTTTTTGTGATGTCCAAACTCAGTTATGTGGTGGAGAAATTGATCCTGAAAGATTAACCGATTCTGAGCTAGAAACTGATTGAAAGTTTTGAAGATGTTGATTCAAGTCCTAATTGACCAAAGAATCTAGATGATGTTACCAATATGAATAATAAATTTATGATTATGAAGAAGTGTCAAAATGCCTGATTCTGAACCTATGATTATGAGGAAGTGACTGTCCTGACTCTAGACCTGATTGTCCAAAGGAATCGAAAGGATGCCAAATCTAAACCCTTTAGTTATGAAGAATCAAGGAAACAACACTAATGATCTGATGGTTACAAAGAGCAGATATAGTTCACAAGATTAAGAGAACACCAAATTGATATGAATTTTGATGAACTTGATATGCCCCAAGTGATGTGCCCCAAGCGACGAGGACTTTTATGAGTCAACAACTAGACATGGTTGTTGTCTTAATCGCTAAAGGAAATTTGATTTGACAGATTTGATTAATGATGTGTAATAACATGTTTCCTTCAGGATGAAAATTGAAATTTGACAAGAAAGCCAATGTGAAATGGCTAGAAGCAAAGTAATCAATTGTAGAAGTGGTTATACACATCTAGGGATGCATTCTACATCATTTAACAGTCTTGTTGACCAAGTTTGACTAGGTTTGACCATGGTTGACCAACTTGAAATTTGAAGAGTTTGATGTGAGATAATCAATTAAGTTGAATACTGGATTTCTATGATGTTAGGAAGGTTGATTATGCAAGCAGTCAGTCATCCTGGGTCCAAAATTTTAAATCACAATTTTGATAATATAAATGATCTCAAATTTTGATTTTGATCTTGAAAATGGGTTCAGAACGTTGAAATTAGCCAGGGGTGCAATTTTCATGCAAAACAGAGCACTTTAAAAAATTAGGTCAAAACCTATATAAGGCTCAAAAGGGTCATTTTCAATTCATTTTAACCTTTTGACTTTATAAACTTGCGGAGCCCTTTGAGAGCCAAAATGAAAGTTCCTATGTCATCTCATCATTTCGAGCACTCATGAAAATTTCAAAGACCTTGACAGTATGGTAATCTCGTAAGTGGATCTCTATACCACTTTGTGAATTCAATTTGATATGCTTTTCCTGCTTTCTAAGATTTTTAGGATGAGTTTGCAATTTTTGAAATTTTGCTTCACACAAATTTGCATGACAACCTGTGGGGAATTGTATGACATTCCAAATCCAAATAGAGTGTCATGCCTATTTTTGTAGTTTTTCATATGGGGGACACCTATCTGTAGTATGACATTTCATTGGGTCCCTCAAATGTTGTGCGAGAACTTGTATAGTGTCGTATGACCATGAAGTGTCGTATGGATTGAGGTACATTATCATAGGATAATTGGCACCAGTTTGAATTTTTGTATGGAAAATAGTGAGCATTTTTTAAGGCCCTTAGGCCAAATTTTCAAAATTTTTGATGTTTGAGCTGAATTCCTTAGCCTTTAATGCACTTGTTGATATGCTCACATTCTCATTTTGCTTGCATATAGCCTGATTTTTGAATGAATCCTAATAGTTGTCCCATTTCTATGTTGTGTAGGTCCTGTACCTAGATTTCCATGTCTGTATATCCCATCTAGCTACACCAAGACTCTACCTGGCTTTATCTGATCTGATGAGAGTGCACCTTGCAGCGTGCAATTTTGAGTATCTCATCAGTTTTCCTGATATTCGGGTGAACTATGGATTGATCACCGCACTCATTGAGCATTTGCACTTAGAGACACATACCTTCCACCTCCTGATAGGGGAGCTTATAGTTACTATGAAGGATGTATACAAGATTCTCCATATTCCTTTTCATGGCCCTCACCTGGACTATCTTAGTGCGGGTAACATAGGTTTGCTGGTCTTCCGTACAGTATTTGATGTAGAGGAGTAGGTATCATAGTAGATCTCATGGGAGATGCTTGTATAATGATATGGGAAGACCCATTGTCTAGAGTGTATCATTGTAGGGATGATCAGGGGGATCATCATGTCTGATCGTTAGCAAAATGGTCTCCTAATGGGCTGGGCTTCGATGGTTCAATGTTTGATGGTGAGTCCTATAGAGTTTGGGTGGGGTCAGTGCTTGCTAGCTCACATGTTCTTTGAGATGCAAGAGATTGTCTATCACGAGGTGAAGTCATTTGCATCAGGTGCTATTGTGTTATAGATATAGGAATGGGAGAATATTCCCATTTTTAGACCAATTTTTGGAGATGAGAGGTAGCCTCAGGAGCCACTCATATACAGGTATTCCAGATTCATCACATAGGTTAGGATGGGGTGCACTAAGTACTAGCATCAAGTGATGCAAGATATGACAATCATGACATGGAGACTATATCATCGGATAGAGGCATGGCTAGCAATGAGGGCACAGTTTGGGTTCTTATTCCAGAGCTAGATTTTGATGGGGTAGTCTACCACCATTCTGGAGCATTTCCTGATCTCATAGGTGTGGTGACAATATGGGCTAATTTAGGATGAGCCACAAGAGTTTTCTTCCTACACACAATAGGTGTGAGAGATTGGTCTTAGATGGTCAGTAAGACTATCTTATGCATTGTGTAGCTAGGAGTATAGTGGGATATAGGTGAGGGATTGAGACTACTGACTATAGGTAGTCAATGCAAGGGTCACAGATGTGTACATTGCATACATGGAAGAGCATCCAATGAGGCTATTCTCTGATCCTATGAAGCTGATCCCAATCATGGAGGAGGAGAATGATGTGACTGGTGCCCCTATGGGTAGAGGACAAAGGAGACATGAGATACAAATCTCGATGGTGCACCCTACACCACTAAGGTTGGGAGCTATGGGGACTCCTCTGAGGCCAGCAGGGCATATGAGACCACCCACTATACTACAAATAGCTCCAACAACTAGACCAATAGTTTTACAGTGTTGATATACCAGAGGTGAGGGTGGGACATTAGGGATCATTGGTAGCATAGTGGGTGCTAAGGAGGTACTTGGAGCACACCAGGATGCAACCATGGAGGATGTACAAGATGCCTTGGGTTTTAACCTAGGAGAGGAGGTTCATCATCATAAGGCATGGACAGATATAGGTGTTGGTGGAGGAAATGAGGCTATGGAGGAGGGTGAGGTAGTAGTAGAGGCAGAGCCTAGACTGAGGTCAACTCCATAGGACATGATCAAGTGGATTTTATATTAGTTGAGGGATCTAAAGTCACATAGTTTATCATTGGAGGTACAGCTATGGGAGTGGGATAAATAGCTCTAAGATTGAGAGGCTGATGTCAGGCACTTAAAGGAAGAGGCTATACACTAGATAGGGTGTACATCATACTGTGTCTCTATATATTTCTCAGTGGTGCCACCTGGGCAGAGAGTCACATCATACTCCCAGTACATGATAGATTCTAAGGGAGCTAGGGCCCCACGCATTGAGCCACCACCTGATGCACCTACAAGAGAAGGAGAATCACCCAATGCCGAGGACCAAGAGGATAGTTGATACCTGATATTCCTCATTTTTTTCATTTTGATCACACTTGATAGCTCACTATAGCTTATTCTTTTGTATATTGTGCCATTAGTGCACCCCTTGTACTATTATGATGGTTTATATATATATATATATATATATATATATATATATATATATATATATATATATATATATATATATATATATATATATATATATATATATATATATATATATATATGAGATCGTATTTAGTGTTTATGACTTCATTGCACTTGTCATTTTGAGTTATGATGTTTTATCATGTGATGCAATTGTATGAATGTTTACTTTGAATGTATGAATATGCAATGCAATGATAGATGGTAGATGAATAAATGTAATGTATGATTCTATTTTATGCTTTATGGATGCACATGTATGTATACAAATGGATTTATGAGATGGACATGATATGAGATGGACATGATATTTTTGCAGGCATCTGAAGATTTCAAGTGCTCTATCGATTGTCAAAATAGATTTTTAACCCAAAATGATGACTACTTTTTGATTTGTTTGAGGGACCTTCACGTGGCATTCAGTCCTTGAGATGTGTTTTTGGTGTGATTTTGGAGAATATTAAACAACATGCTTCATTCAGATCATGAGAAAGATGAAACCATGCGAAATGCCAAATGCAAATGAAATGAAAGACCTAGGACTTAGTCATTGATCATATGTCAAATTTTATCATCACTGAATATTTTTAGGTAACACCGAATAATCGATACAATGTTCACTAGTTAGGCAACCATGAACATATGAATATTGGTTTTTAAATTGAAATGTCAGATTAGATATAAGCATTAAGGAACAAAATCCGGGATGACCTAAATATCATGTCCATTTTGATTTAGCAATTTGTATAAGCATCAGAACATAAACATTGTGATGACTAGAATATGCCTTGCGTGCAAACACACCAAGCAGTGGCAAGATTATTCTGATTCCAGTGTGAATTACCCATAGTGATCCTTTATCATTCATATCCTTGGGTAGTATCTTGTTTCACAGTAGGAGTAAGAAATCACTCAAAAAGACAAAGTTAGATCCAACTTTCCTAAAGCATCCAAGTATCAATGGTCAAGGTACACGTGGCCATCCAATCATGATGGAGGCACTTATTATGGACACCAATTCAATCTAGAATTTCCAAAGTTGTTATATTTTCACTTACAAATAGAAGATAAAGAAAAGATTATGCCCCTAGTCATCACTCTCTAAATCCTATGAAAGGACATCATTGAGGAGCTTGAAAAGACATATCATGCAAAAATATCAATGTGAATCAGTAAGCATTCAAGATGATTAAAACATTTGTGCAAAGATTGTTTTGTTTGTTGTAGTTCGTTTGATGTCTTTGTTGGTTGAAAAATCCTTTTCTGGTAGGGAGATAGAAAAACTGACTCAATTATAGGTTTGAAGGATGTGGACTGGATATGACTCATCTAAGATATACTGAGGATAGTAGGATATGACATTGTTTTCCCCCAAGTTTGAAACATTGATAGTGTAGACTAGGATTTGAGAGTGCACCTAAACCTGTTTTGAAGGCCAAAGACAAACAAACGTCATAGCATATTATCAAATCAAATTTAAAGGTAAACAAACTAAAATCAAAGCCACCTTAGTTTAAGCTTAAAACGGATGCGCCCATGCACCATTTGATATGCTTAGATATAGAGGGATGTGGGTGTGCAAACTCAAGCACTTGGAGCATGCAAGATGGATGATTTGAGGATCAAGAAGACCCAAAATGACACAAAATAGGTATGAGGAACCTATTTTGCCTCAAAGGCCTCAAGAACACACAAATATGCAAAGCTAGATGATTGAACTAAGATTGAAACAAGAAATGAATCTATGTTAATCCCATTAAGCTAATTTAGATGTGATTTAAGCTTGAAAATAATCTAAAAAAGATGAGCTTTATGCTTATGCTAGAATGAAAATGGCATTATAACTTTGCTATTGAGTTTAAGAGTTGAAAGATGATTTGCCTTAGGAAGTGAGGGTATTTATAGGATTTCTAAGGCTTGGGGTAGGAGGAATGAATGGCCAGGATTGAAATCCTTAAGAGAGGCCAAGATTCACTCAAAGGGAAGCACATGGATTGTGCTAGTTCTCAGCCAATCAGGAGGTGACACATGTCACAAGTTGAGTGGATGAAGGGAAGGGCAAAGAGGAGTCAACAAAGGGGGCTCCAAGCTCATAACTCTCCAAATAAATGCTTGTAAGAGCAATGAATGGGCTTTAAGAGGCTTTGAAGACTTTGGGGAAGCAATAAATGCTTTGTGGTTGAGATATTTGGAAGGAAAGACTTTGCTTTGGTTTAGAAAAGTCTTAAGCTTGGTTAGGATTGCACAAAGGTTTAAGGGTAGGATTAGGATTAGATTAGGACAAAAAAGGGATTAGGATGGGTGAAGAGGGTGGATTTGAGAAGATTCTAGAAGAGTCTAGATTTCTCCTTAGTTTCATGGAATAAAAGTTATTCATTCCAAAAGCTTAAGTTTTAGGAATATTTATTAAAATATTTTCAATAAATATGAAAATTAAATATTTAACCTTAATTAAATATTTAACCTTGGGATTAGGGTTAGAAAAGATGGGATTAGCCTTTTAATCGAAATTAAGAAGGGATTAGAAGATTTTGGAAGAGGTTAGTGGTCTTAAGGAAATTGGCCAAGTTTGGGATAAAAAATAAATTAAAAATAAATTAATTTATTTTTGAGGTTTTTTGGTCAATTTATTAATTAAATAATTAATAAATTAGGGATAATGTCCAAATGACATTTTTAGGCTAGATTCCTTAATTAAAGCTTTTTAATTAAGAGAGAGGGATTTAATGCCATAAAAATAAATTAATTAATTAAATAAATAATTAATTAATAAATGATGATGTCATCAAGGATTTTCAGAAAACAAAAATAATTTATTTCCTGAAGGATTTTTCGGTGTCTACATTTTGCCCCTCTTTGATGCGATGCCGCAAGTGGCATGGCGTAAAAGACAAGAAAACAAGATGCTGAGGCTAGAATCAGAAGAAGAAGGTATGACGCCTGGGTGGACTAGAAGAAAGAGAGAACATGCCCCGGTGGGACAAAATCATGGAAGATGCGCCCAGTGGGACAGAGTGTGCCCAGCGGGACGAGGAAGGAAAGACCTAGGAAGAAAGGGGAGATAAATAACCTCACTTCTAAGAACAAATATGGATGATATGCAAGATGAGATGGAAATGCAAGATGCAAGATGCAGCTGTATGCAAAGATGCAAGATTAATCTATATGATAAATGCAAGGGACTAGATAGCTCCAAGTGCAAACGGGAGTGCACAGCCTAGTTTTAATATAGCAATGCTAGAGACCTGCCAAGGATACTGGGATCACGAGGCCTTGTCACCAGTGTTACAGAGGACTGACAAGGACTGACGCTAAACAAACACACAGGGTTGCCCCAACATCACACATGAAGCACAGAGGCAACATGGTGGAACTGATGCTGAAGGAACCACAAACACACAACTGACTCACAGGCAGAAGTGAAAGATCAAAAGACCTTGCCCCAGATTATCCGCACACGCAGCACACCGTGATATAATGAATCGTGGTGACCCTGGTGGGATAATGAGAAGCCAAAAAGATTAACAAGACCCAAAGGACAAAAATCCAAGATCAAAATGATAACTCCAAAAAGACATCCTTTGCCAAGGAGAGAGATTAGGTTTGATTGATGGTGGGAAGATTGGTCGGACAGGAGGAACGATATATCCTCAAGGACCAGGATGGAAGATTAGGTCAGACAGGAGGAACGATATATCCTCAAAGACACATGGGTTGGTGAGAGAATAAGTGTAGTTGTTCGCTGGCAAAAGCTGAAGTTCAAGGAATAATCAGGATGAGCAAGGATAAGTTGACAATTGATGTTGCTGAAGCACAAGGCCCGAGTGGGACTACAAGTTTTCTGAGGCTGGGGATGGGACAAGATATTCTTGATCAAATGCTGCTGCAGGACGGACAAAGGACTAAGACAAAGGATGGGACCTAAAGACACAAATGTACAAATGAGCTTAGGTGGAGACACGACTGACACTATGGTACAAGACTCAAGAATAGGATATACAAAGAACCTGGGGGTGAAGCTGACAACTTCAAAGATACGCAAGACAGTGCCCCAGCTAGGTTGGAAGGCCAAGACGGACTGGCGATGGATGATGCGTCCTGAAATGACACGGATTTGGGAAGAACATATCCCAATGATGATGATTGGATCGAGATCAAGGCTTGCTACAAGATGAAGGATGCGATTTCATCGGTTAGCTTGATCTTGGGTGTTGGCTAGCTAGAAGATATGGATAGGTTGGGAAGATTGCTAGCATGGTGTGGATAGGGATGAATGGCATTGGATTGCAATGAGGTTAGCCTATAGCCATATACCAATGACAAGAGAAGATACTAGGTGTTGGAAAGATGGAGGAAAATGCTGAGGATGGGGAGGATGGAACTGCTAGAAGATTTGGATGGAGGAAGATTCGGGGAGATTGGATGGTGGCACTGCTAGAGGATTTTGAAGATGGAAAAGCTGCTTGGAGGATGAAAAGCTGGTGGAAGATGGAAAGCTGGTGGAAGATTACCAAGTGTCAACAAAATGAGCTGCTGTTTTCCCAATGGAGGATCAGTGATAGGATTGCGTCAACCTAGGATAGACTGATGATCTTCGGTCAACTGGATTCTTGTCAATACAAGCCAATCTCTTGCTCGAGATGATAAGGCTATGTAAGGACAAGGTTTTGATTTCTTTAAGACAACACGTTGTGCCAAAAAGAGGATGATTTCTGATTTAGGATAAGGGATGGAAAAAACTCAAAGGGCTGGAACACGATAATGCTTGTGGATTTGGAGCTCTGGATTTTGGTGCAAAAGATGGTGAATTTGCTTTCTGCTGTGGATGGTGGATGTTGGATTCTAATAAAGGATATGGGACGCTGAGTTGGTTTGCTAGTGGATCAAGATAGAGGATGCTGGAGGAACTGGATGGTGGTTGGTTTGGATTTGGATAGAGAAATTGTTGAGGATTTTGGGAGATGGAAGATTTGGATTTGGATAGCCTCCAAGGAATACGTCACCAAGGAAGATGATGCCCCCTGTTTAAGATAGTTCATGTGTTTTAAAGGCATGGTGTATGCTTGGACGGAAGATATGCCAACAAGAGGATAAGGAAGGATGGAAGCTAGGATGAAAGGATTGGATAGAGGATATGTAGCTGAAAGGTGCAATGGATGCCAAGGAGGTGCCCAAAAGCATGTACATCTGATAGTCTCTGTTTTTGTCATCAAGATCCAATGGAAAATGAAGGAAGTGAGAAACAAAAGGGGATGGAGGACATGTTGGATAAGAGGTGATAGAAAGGAAGCCCCTAACTGCAGAAAGGAATTAGGGGGGGGCACTACGCATGGCACCTATTTGCCAGGTTTTCACCATGGTACTTGTCCAAGGCGCTTGAATTGCCAAGTTTTCACCAGAGGACGAATGTTTTTCTTTTGATTTTTGCTTTGTTGATAATTTGCTCCTTTGATTTATCCAATTTTTATGGATTTTTGTGTTTTTTTCCTTGACTTTGTGCTGATCTTGCTGATTTGTTGCTGAGCTTGTGCTGATATGCATTAATACTTCTGATTTTGTTTGGATGTGTTGCTGATTCAGTGCTGATATGCACTGACATTTTGATTTGTTGCTAAAGCTCTGATTTAATGCTGCCGTGCTTGCTGATCAGCTGATGTCGCCGTTTTGGCGCTTACTCTTGATTAGATGGTGACCTTTTGATTTGTCACTGATATTCTGATGGTGTTGCTGATTCTTTGATTGGATGTTCCCTTATGATTTGATGATGGCCCTGTTGTTTTTGATTTTGCACAGATATTTTGATGTTATTGCTAACTCTCTGATGTGGCACTGAGTTTTGTGCTGATTTTGGTGCTATCATGCGATTTGATGTTGATCTTCTGAGAGATTCTTCACTGATTTTCTGATGTGGATTGCTGATTTTCTGATGTTGCCAGCTTGTCATGGGGATCCATTGCTAGATGATGGACGACAAGCTTAAGATCACACCTAGGCATGTGCATACGACCATGCACAGTTGATAATTGACTCCTCGGAGCAAGGCAGTTAAGGTCATGATTCACTTTCTGTCAGGTTAACCTCCATGTAGATGAGCCACAAACATCCTTCTGTACCCAAGTTGATTTAGCTTGGTTTCTGCAATGTTGATAGGGAACTATCATGTGTTGTTATCCCAGATAGGAGGAAGAGGCAAAGCTCCATCTTCTAGCGCTTGAATTGCCAAGTTTTCACTAGAAGATACGCCCTTTATTTTTACTGTTTTGGAATTAGAATGTGCCCCAGAAGGGTTTTCACATAAAGACTCATGATTTTGCCTTTGCTTTTTTCACTTTTGCGACTAAAGCTTACCTCCTCCCCAAAATATGCTTCTGTTTTAAGCTGATAGGCATAGGTTGATGTTGGATCCTGATTGCTTGCTGACTTTGCTGATTTCTCTGTTTTGTCATTGATTTCCCTTTGCTGTTTTAGATGTGCTGACTGATCTTTGCTGACTTTCCTCACTGATTTCTTCTGATTGTGTGCCTGGATGTTGGTACAACTGTAGCAGGATGGGGGGGATCATGCAAAGTCATGGATTAGATGGGGGAAATGGGAAAGATGGTGGTAGAAAGTGTTTGGATGGAAGGATGGAAAGTGATCAAGATAGGGGGATGTTGTCAGGATCAACATTGGCACATGTTGCGAGGAAGATGGATGATTGGATGTGGAAGATAGAGATAGATGTGATGGAGGATTTATGCTAGAGGATGGAGGAGATGGAGGGGAAGATTGAGGAGTTGGGAGATGGGCAACGTTGGATGCCATTATGGATGTTTTTGTTAGATGGATTACATCTTTTTTCTTTGGGATCCACATCATTTTTGTTTTAGGTTTAGTGTGCCTTTGCGGCCATTGGTGGGCATCAGATTGTGCTTTTTCTTTGCTAGGCCTTTGTGGCCATGTGATAGATTTTGCTTGGATTTTGCTAGGTTTTCGGAGCCATTGGGGTGCATTAGATTTGGCATTTGCTTTGATGGGCCTTTGTGGCCAGTGGTTTGCTTTGGCTTGCTTGATCGGATTTTGCTTTGATTGTGCATGTCGATTAGACTGGACATAACAATCCTGGGATATTTGTGGATTTTTCCCTTTATTCATGCGCGATATGGCATCCAAGTTGCGAGGAGCATTGGGAGGAATATGAGGAGTTGTCTGGGATGGAGGAAATTTGGATGGAGAGGTGGAAGGAGATTGGTAGATAGGATATGTGGCCATGTGCCTTTGTTGACCCTGACTAGGGATGCTTGGATGTTGGATGAAAGGCTGAGTAGGATAAGATGGGGGATGATATTTTGGGATATAAGGTCCCAAAATGGATTTGCTGGGTAACGGAGATGCGCTGAAAGACTTTGGGACATAGGGACCCAAAATGGATGGGGAGGATGAAGGAGGAATATGATAGGTTTTCCTCGGTTGTAACGATGGAGGGGGAGGAATTGCATTGTGGGCTCTGAAAGATGTTTTGTTGGTTTTGAATGGATGTTTGAACTTTGCCTTAGCTGTACCAACATTTCTGGATGAAGTACCTTTCGCTGATGTGGAGGGAGTGTCCTCTTCTGGTGTGCAACCAATTCCACAGCCTTTCGGATGTTTCTTGCCTTGAATGGGCTGTATATTTCCCTGTTCGTGAGTGCCAAGGCCTTTTCCTTGATAGTTCCATCTTTTCAGCATTTTATCCAGACAAGGATATTTCTGACTTGGGGTGAATGACAAACAGCCATTTTCTGGTTCCCTGATGGAAGATAAGAAGCTGATGTCTTCTTTTTCAAGTGGTTTACCTTTGATAAATGTTAGTTTTCCAAGTGGATAGAGTGATGGCAGCTGGACAGTTTGGTTAGGAGGATCCTCAAGAGGAGAGGATAGGATGTTGGGATTTTGACTAGGATTGGGGGATGGTATTGGATCTTTAGTTGGAGAAACTGGGATGATAGGATCTTGGATTGGAGGAATTGGGATTGTAGGATTTTGGATTGAAGGTGATGGAGGCAATAGAACATGCGATGGGGGAAGTAAAGAGGTTGGATCTTGATGTTCTTCTATAGATATTTCAACATGCTTTTGGTCCAGATCTTGACACAATGGGATTTGTTCAGATAGAGGATTAGTGGATATATGGATGGACTCTTCAAAGGGGTGGAATGAAAGGATTGGAGACTCTACTGCTGGGGTTTCTGGAAGAAGGAAGAACTTGTCAGATGGTATGGATAAAAGGATGGGAGATTTTGCAGCTGCAATGATAGGAAGAGGGATGAACTCAGGAAGCTCATTAGGTATGCTTTGGATAATGCTAGGAGGAGATGATTCTGGGGATTGGATAGATACTTCAGACGAATGGAACTCAACGATGATAGGAGATGGAAGAGGATCAACAGTTGGGATGTATGGAAGATAGATAATAGATGGGAGCATTGGATGGGCCTCATCAATGATGGCTTCACATGAAGGATTGCTTGGCTTTTCAATTTCAGGCGTGGGTTTTGCTATTGGCTCTTCCTTGGGTTCTATTTTTGGTTTCCTTGGAGACTTTTGTGGTGAAGAAGGCTTGGAAGGTGGAGGAGATGGGGAACTTGGATGATCTTCGCATGAAAGTGGGGTTTGTGCTTGGGTAGATGTTTGCGAAGGAGGAGAGAAAGAAGGGAACACCCATGAAAAAGATGATTTTGAAAAGGGAGCTTTGGATTTTGCTTGAGGGGATGATGGTGCTAAAGAGGCAGGGCTAATGGCTTGAGGTACAGGTTTTGGAGTGGGTTGAGGGATGAACTCTGCTGGTGGGGAAAGATTTTCGGTAATGTGGTTTGGAAGAGAGGATGGTGGTTTGGGATAGGATGGAGGATTGGGGTTTGGAGCAAAAGATGGTGGTTTGAGACAGGATGGAGGATTGGGGTTTGGAGTAGAAGATGGTGGTTTGGGAAAGGATAGAGGTTTGGTGAAAAGGATGGGAGGACTAGAATCTTGGATTTCAGAATGTTTTGGAGGACGGGTAGATGGAGGCCTTAGATAGGGGAAGTAGCGTGAAGCATTTCTAAGGGATGATGGCGATGGAGAAATGACCATAGCAGAAAGTGGAGGCCTGAAAGGAGCATATGGAAGAGGTGTAGGTTGAAGACAAGGATAAGTTGGGGATGGATAAGATACTGGGGTTGCTTTGCCAAGGACATGAAAAGGAGTGCTAGCCTTGCCGAGGACATGAAAGGGAGTGCTAGGAGATAAGTGCGAAGGCATGATTGGCTGGATTGGAGGAATGATGAAACGCTGGGGGTTGCTTGGAGGAAACTGGCTGAAATAGGCATCATGGTCTACAAGACCTTCATCATCATTAGGATCGATTGGACGGAGAGGAGAGATATCATAACCAAACTCATTATAGATTTGAGACATGCTGACTTGCAGATGAGTTTGGATAAGGAGGAAGGACGAAGATGGTTTGGAAGACTAAGACTCAGATTGGGATGACTGACGGAAGAAGACAGTTTTCTAGAAGAAGACAGACAAAGGGATGGGAGATGACCAAGTTTTGGGATGGCTGCTCTGATTGTCCTTCGAACCAAGTTATAGATCTGCTTGATGTTTTTCCATTGGCAAAGGATTTGATAAAAGCAATCTTCACAAAGGACAAAGCAACTTTGTGAGATACAAACAAGATAAAAGACTCTGATAAATGCTTTTGAAAAAGTGTATGTTTGACAAATGTTTTCACAGAGTCTTTGACTATCAAGCACTTCAAACAGATCTACCTAAGGAAGGTGAGTATCAAAATCGCTTGCCCACAGCTTGGTATCCCCCAGAAGGGAATACAAATGGTGAGTAATCTTGAGGCGACCCGGTAAACCCCTTGGAATCGGTCCTTGCACAAGGATTTTGATACTTTCGGATGTAGATAGGGTAGCCTCTATTTTATCAAGTTTTTAATAGTTCCGTGGAGTCTCCATACCCGGTTATGCTGATCATCCGTGACTCACTTAAGAGCCTTGCCAATTATGCTGGGGGAGAGGAATGTTTACCATCCCCAGACACGTGTTCGGCACGAACGCCCGGCGATTAGGAGATGTAAGTGATTCTTTTGGTATTCACTTATTTATATACCGGCCGGGGGGGATACCAGTTTGAGGTCGTTCTCCGAGGAGGAAGCGCTTCTCCTTGGACAAGCCTCGCTAAAAGAAGAACAGGTGAACTTGTCCGAGTTCAAATGTTCCACGTTGCTTACTCTAACAAGGATTATGCAAGAATTGAAAAACTCCTACATGCACATCAAGCAGATTTTGTTCATTTTCCCAAATTTGATTAAGTGATGTTTGAACTTTGAAAATGAAGACACTCGTGATTAGCTTTTGATTTGTTCCTTTCTCCAAAAAGTAAATGCTTCGAACGTTTGCAAGTTCTTTCCTTTTGTGCATTCAAGATTTGATTAGCGAGTTGTTTTAAGAACTTTGAAAAAGCTTTGTTTTGTCCCTTAGATCATTCAAGATTGAATTTGTTTGCTTGCTTTGAAATTTGAAACGAGATAGGGAATAGAGTTGTTTGTTCCTTTAGTGCATTCGAGATTTGGTTTTCTTTTCAAATTGACAATGACACTCTAGGACCTAAGTTCATTTCCTTAAGTTTCATTCAAGATTGAGTTTGACCTTTGCTGTAATAAAATAAATGAAAAAAACTAGTCTTAAGCAACTCAAGACAAAAATCAAAAGCGACACTGTCCAGCTTATAGGCGACACTGGAAAGTGCAGAGGCGACATTTAATTCCTACAGGCGACATTCTGTACTTCAAAAGGCGAGAGATAAAACTACCAGAGGTGTGATTTCTTTTGTTACAGGCGTGATTTAATTACAAGAAGGCGACAGAAGAGAATTTTGGAACGTAACAGAAGTTGCCGACAATAGGAAATTCTCAGTTATGCAGGTGTGAAAACAGAGTTCATAGGCGTCATTTCTTTCTTCAAAGGCGTGATTTAATTCCATGAAGGCGTGACTGAATTATTTGTAGGCGACATTTCTTTTGTTGAAGGTGACATTTCTTTGTTTGAAGGCGACATTTAATTGCTGTAGGCGTCATTTCTTTTCATGAAGGTGACATTTCTTTATTTCCTGCAAAATACAAGCATATAAAGCATAATTTCATCAAAATGATTGTGGTTTGAGTCCCACCGGGCGTGCCAGAATGTAGACTAGGATTTGAGAGTGCACCTAAACCTGTTTTGAAGGCCAAAGACAAACAAACGTCATAGCATATTATCAAATCAAATTTAAAGGTAAACAAACTAAAATCAAAGCCACCTCAGTTTAAGCTTAAAACGGATGCGCCCATGCACCGTTTGATATGCTTAGATATAGAGGGATGTGGGTGTGCAAACTCAAGCACTTGGAGCATGCAAGATGGATGATTTGAGGATCAAGAAGACCCAAAATGACACAAAATAGGTATGAGGAACCTATTTTGCCTCAAAGGCCTCAAGAACACACAAATATGCAAAGCTAGATGATTGAACTAAGATTGAAACAAGAAATGAATCTATGTTAATCCCATTAAGCTAATTTAGATGTGATTTAAGCTTGAAAATAATCTAAAAAAGATGAGCTTTATGCTTATGCTAGAATGAAAATGGCATTATAACTTTGCTATTGAGTTTAAGAGTTGAAAGATGATTTGCCTTAGGAAGTGAGGGTATTTATAGGATTTCTAAGGCTTGGGGTAGGAGGAATGAATGGCCAGGATTGAAATCCTTAAGAGAGGCCAAGATTCACTCAAAGGGAAGCACATGGATTGTGCTAGTTCTCAGCCAATCAGGAGGTGACACATGTCACAAGGTGAGTGGATGAAGGGAAGGGCAAAGAGGAGTCAACAAAGGGGGCTCCAAGCTCATAACTCTCCAAATAAATGCTTGTAAGAGCAATGAATGGGCTTTAAGAGGCTTTGAAGACTTTGGGGAAGCAATAAATGCTTTGTGGTTGAGATATTTGGAAGGAAAGACTTTGCTTTGGTTTAGAAAAGTCTTAAGCTTGGTTAGGATTGCACAAAGGTTTAAGGGTAGGATTAGGATTAGATTAGGACAAAAAAGGGATTAGGATGGGTGAAGAGGGTGGATTTGAGAAGATTCTAGAAGAGTCTAGATTTCTCCTTAGTTTCATGGAATAAAAGTTATTCATTCCAAAAGCTTAAGTTTTAGGAATATTTATTAAAATATTTTCAATAAATATAAAAATTAAATATTTAACCTTAATTAAATATTTAACCTTGGGATTAGGGTTAGAAAAGATGGGATTAGCCTTTTAATCGAAATTAAGAAGGGATTAGAAGATTTTGGAAGAGGTTAGTGGTCTTAAGGAAATTGGCCAAGTTTGAGATAAAAAATAAATTAAAAATAAATTAATTTATTTTTGAGGTTTTTTGGTCAATTTATTAATTAAATAATTAATAAATTAGGGATAATGTCCAAATGACATTTTTAGGCTAGATTCCTTAATTAAAGATTTTTAATTAAGAGAGAGGGATTTAATGCCATAAAAATAAATTAATTAATTAAATAAATAATTAATTAATAAATGATGATGTCATCAAGGATTTTCAGAAAACAAAAATAATTTATTTCCTGAAGAATTTTTCGGTGTCTACAGATAGGATACATACGTTTTTGTTGCTTGGTGCACAAACTAACTTTATTGAAAGCAGGATGCAAAAGAAAAAAAGGAGATATGTAGAAGCTAAAGCAATACTAAAAGTTGAGAGATACCAAGATTGTGCTGATAGATGGAGCATTTGGACACAAGTGGTGCCCATTTGCCAGGTTTTCACCATCTTGGCAGAGATTCTATTTTTTCTACCAAGGCACCTGTTTACCAGGTTGTCACCAAGGCACTTTTTGTTTTTCTTCCTTTTTTTTTTCTTTTTTTTTTTTTTATATTTTGATTTTTTTGTGAATCACCAAGGTGCCTATTGCTAGGTTTTCACTACGATGATCATTTTTTCAGGACTTTTTCTGATTTTTATACTTTTTTCAGGACATTTTCACAGACTGAATGTCTTAGGCATAGAATTTCTTCATATGAAGAATGTTGATTAGTTCTCATAGTTGTTCTCCTTTAGTCATTGAGATTTGATAGGCTCCAGAGCCAAAAGCAGCAATGATAACAAAGGGACCCAGCTAGTTGGGTTCAAACATCCCCTTGCGTTCTCGATGGGATCAAATTTTAGTGTTTTCTCTCAAGACTAGATCACCAACCTAAAATTCTCTATGTCTAAATTTATTGTTGTAGCCTCTAGAAATTCTTTTTTGATATACTTTGAGATGATCACACGTAGCTTGTCTATGCTCATCTAGTAGTTCAAGCTCTTGTAATCTAGAAACTCTATAATCATCATCTGTTACCAGACCATGTATTATGATTCTTAGTGATGGAATTTCAACCTCAATAGGTAGTACCACTTTAGCTCCATTTACTAAAGAGAAAGGAGTAGCTCCAATGAGCATTCTGATACTCATTCTATAGGCCTAAAGAGATGGATTTATCATTAGGTGCTAGTCTCTTCCTATCTTGTTGACTGTACGATGTAGGATTTTCAATAAGTTCTTATTGGATGCTTCAACTTGTCCATTCCCTTGTGGATAATAAATGGATGACCAATGTTGAGTGATCTTGAATTTAGAGCATAATTAATCTAGATCCTTGTTCTTGAATTGGCCTCCATTGTTTGTGATGATGGAGTGTGGTATACCATATCTACAAATGATGTAATTCAGTATGAACATGGAGATTTTCTTGCTAGTGGCCTGTGTCAAAGGAACTGCTTCTACACATTTTGTGAAGTAATCTGTAGCTGTGATTATATGGGTGTAACCATTTGATGAATGTGGATAAATAGCCCCTATGAGATCAAACCCCCATTTTTGAAAAGGCCATTGTGTTGTAAAAGGAATCAAATCTCTCCCTGGCGCATGAATCAAATTACCATGGACTTGGCATTTCTAATAATTCTTAGCATATTTTATGGCCTCCTTTTCCATGTCTGGCCAATAGTACCCAACCCTAATAATTTTTTTGAGCTAGTGTCAAACCGTTGGAATGTGATCCACAAATACCTTCATGGACTTCCTCTAATGTGTGTTGTGAATCTTCACATTATAAACACCTAAGAAGTGTACCATCTAGAATTCATTTATATAGATCATTACCAATGATGACATACCATGATGCATTTTGGATAAGGTATTATTTTTCATGATAGTTAAAGGTATCGAGAATGATTTGGTCTCAAAGGTATGAGTATATTTTTTGTAGCGGGAGGAGTCATGACCAAAAATGTTGTAGATCATGTAGGTTTTTGGACAATCATAGGCAGGGAATGATAGTTCTTCCTCCAGGAACTCATAGCAAAGGTCATATTCGGGCTACTGTAGTAAATATGATAACATCACCATAGAGTTAGTAGCCTTGTTCTCCATTATAGGAATATATTAAAATGTGATAGATATGAAATATTTCTTTAAATCATCTACCATGTGTTTGTATGGAATGAGTTTCTCATCTTTTTTTTGGTACACATCATTGACTTGGTGTATGACTAGTTGTGAGTCTCCATGAATGTGTAGTTTTGTCACTCTCCATTCGATCGCTATTTTCATTCCATTTAGTAAAGCTTCATATTCAACTATGTTTTTGGTGCAAGGGAACTTGATCCTGAATGCCTTTGGAATGGAGTAACCCTATGGTGTTATGAACAATATGCTAGCTTCAGATCCATTCTGTGTGTAGGATCCATCAAAGAATAACTGCCATGTTCTAGAAGATAGGTGCATAATAGAGGAATCAAGAAATTCCATTTGCATTGGTTGATCATAAAACATTGGCACTTCAGCTAACTGATCTACAATAACTTGTCCTTTGATAGCTTTTCTTTCAACATACTCGATGTCAAATTCACTCAGTAGCATTACCCATTTCACTAGTCTACCTATGAGGCCAGATTTTCTTAATAAGTACTTCAATGGATCATTTTTTTTCTATTAATTGTGTAGTATGAGCTAACATATAGTGTCTTAGCTTTTGTGATGCAAAGATAATAGCTAGAAACACTTTTTCTATCATGGAATAGTTCTTTTCATAAGATACCAGTGTTCTGATGATGTAGTAGATAGCTCTTTCCTTCTTATTCTCATCATGTTGCACTACTCATTTCCCCAGTGATGTATCCATGGTGGAGACATATAATATCAATGGCTTTCCTTGTATAGGAGGCATCAGAATAGGGGGATTTTCCAAATATTGCTTTATATGATTGAAGTTCTTTTCACATTCCTCATTCCATGAGAAGGTCACACCTTTATATAATGTTTTTGTGAAAGGTTGTGATATATTTGCTAAATGAGAGATGAAGCATCTGATTGATTGTACCCTTCCATTTAAGGTCCTCATTTGAATGATGTTCTTAGGAGGTTGCACCTCCATGATTGCTTTAACCTTTGCTGGATCTACTTCAACTCCCTTCTTTGAAACAACATATCCTAGAAGCTTTCCTGAAGTGACACCAAAAGCACATTTCTTAGGGTCTAGTCTGAGACTAAACTTCTCCATTCTATCTAGTATTTTGCTTAAGTCATCTAGATGTTCAAAGCGTTTTGTTGATTTAGCCAAAGTTTCATCAACATAATCTTCCATAGTTCGATGCATCATATCGTGGAAGATAGATGTCATAGCTCTCATTGATATGTAGCACCAGCATTCTTAAGACCAAATGGCATCACATTCTAGTAGAAATTACCCCATGCATAGGTGAAAGTTGTCTTCTCTTGATATTCTAGAGCTATCTTGATTTGGTTGTATCCAAAGAAACCATCCATTAAAGAATACATTTCAAAGCCCATAGTCATGTCCACTATCATATCAATGTTTGGTAGTGGAAAATCATCCTTAGGGCATACTTTGTTTACATCTCTGAACTCTGTGCATACTTTGATTGATTTATCTAGTTTTTAAATTGGAACTATGTTTGAGATCCACTCTGCATAATCAATGACTCAGATAAATCTGACTTTTAGCAGTTTCTCTAACTCAGCTTTGACAAGGAGTGCCACATGAGGATGCATTTTACACAACTTTTTCTTGATTAGTTTGACTCATGGAGCGATAGAGAGATGATGCATGATGAGATTAGGATATAATCCAAGCATATCTGAATATTTCTATGCAAAGTTGATTTTCTTCTCTGTTGAGAATTTTGTGAATGCTTGTTTCTCTTCTTTTGATAGAGATTGTGCTACATGAATCAACTGTGGTTCCTCTGTTGTACCCAAATTGATAGACTAAGTTGGTTCTATCAATACTAGAGATCTGTCCTATAAATGACTCAGAAGGACATCAAATATCTCATCCTTAGGCACCTCAGAGAAGTTTTCACCTTTAGATACATCTTTTGTTTTTACTATTTTAGGTTCTGAGACTGCCAATTAGTGGTTTTCACCCTCAAAACTCTTTTTCATTTTTACTTTTATTCTTTTCGATGAGATATTTGATATCCAACTCTGTCATGTTGATGCTAGGTGTAATACCCCAAAAATGGGCTATAGGTTCATTAACCTCTTACATCAACAATTTGATCAAAATCGACATCAAAGTCCTAATTTAAGGCACATCTGCACACCAGTTTATCAAAAACCTAATTGATTATCTTAATTCTGCATCGAGGAATATTCCTTGAATATTCCTAATTTATCATAATTATCTTTAATTGAATATTATTTGGTGATAACTGTCATTATTTATCCTAAAATTGGTTAATTGAATATGATGAATATTTAATTAATTAATTTAATTTTGCCACTTAATTATTTAATTAGATTTAATTGCATTTATTCCTAATTAATATTGTTTTTATTTTGATAATAAATCAAAATTCCTACAAACAATCAATTGAATATTTATTTAATTGATTTAATTAGAATAAAGTTTGATTTAATAATTGATTAACCCATAAATCAATTGTTTTAATTCAAAATCAGTTAAGTGGAAAATAAATCACTTTATTTATTAAATTAATTCATATTAAATCATGCACAATCAGAAAAGCAGTTAACTTTAAATCAATTTTCAATTTCAATTTGTTGACTTTCTAAACTCAACATTTGACGATGAGTTGAAAAAGGGAACTAAACTCTATTTTGAGATAAAAACTATTTTTGCATGATTTTATGAGTTATTTATTCTTAATTTCTTGTTAACTCAAAAATCAACTTGATTTTATCAAGAGTGATTTATAGCTTTTCTCAATCCATCCTCAAACCCTATATTTCTATAAAAACAAGGCTCAGCTCTTCACAAATATATCTCTTGAATTTGCACAATTACTCTGGCAAAATTATATACAAAGAATCAAGATTTTGTGATAGGAAATTTTGTGAGATCGTTCATAGTTTTTCATAGCATTTCATAGTTTTTCATATCATAGCATATCATTCTTAGATTAAATCTGCATATCATTTTCATTCAATTCTAGATTAGATTCATACAGTTTTTCATCGTAATTGCATAGAAAATACAAAAATATAGATTAATCTACATTCATTCTACATTCATCTTTTAGCATTAAATCCTTCGTTTAGGTGTTGCATTGTCACTGATCTTAGTCTAATCTGAGAATACATACTCGCACCTAGTAGAAGACAGTAAATCACCTAGTTATCTTAGTTTTAATTACTTGCAGATTTTGATTTTGTTAACCTCTAATATTTTACTGAAGTGTTGTGTTTGCAGCTAGGTACAATTTTCACACACATTTATAGCACCCACCATGGGGCCCTAAAATGGTTTTCCATTCTATTCTATCAAATTTCTATCATTTTTTTCAAACCCACAACCACAACATTAATTTTTGTGTTTTGTGATAAATTTTTGGGCTATTTTTCTAGAATTCTGACTGGTGTTTTTATTGTTAAATGCACATATGACATGATACAGATCCAAAATTTATATTTATGGAAAGGTATTTGAGTTATTTTTCATTTTCCATTACTTTTAATTAATTTCTTCTTGATTTGCAAAAGTTATGATCATTTTAGTGAAGACTAGTTAGAACCTGATTTTATGAAATCTGACTAATGTTTTTATTGGTACATGCACATATGACATGATATAGATCCAAAATTTATATTTCTAGAAATGTATTTGAGTTAGCTTTCATTTTACATTTGTTTGAATTAATTTTGTCTTGATTTGAAAAAGTTATGATTGATTTACTACACACTAGTTAGAATCTGATTTTTTTAACAGTAGGTTTTTCGATTATCAAATGACATATTATCTTTGACTAACCTGCTTTTTTACCACGTGGGGTTGAAAAGTTGTGTGTTTTTTTTTTTGTATTTTTATAACTGTGGGTTGCATGTACAAGAATAGGTAAGTTTTTCATAATAGTGGTTTGCAGCTGCAGGTGCAGGTACATCCCGTGGGTACAAAAGATAGAAGACAAATGCTCAAAAATTGCTAAAACAGGTAAAATCTACTAAGCGCGTTGCAAGGAAATCAAGTATTCTATTCAATTTGATAACACTTCAATTTTGGATATAAAACAAAGTCTCACGTGTCAAGCTTGTGTTCCTTTCTAGCTTTCATAATTCACACTTCAGTTTTGGGCTATAAAACGAACATAGATTTGTTTTTTGCATATCTGTTACACATAGTAAATAGGTCCTATGAACATTATTTGTGGATGATCTAGAGAGAGTGGGCTTCTTTCTCTTGTTCAAGAAATGTGAAGCTGTTCTTGACGAAGGATCCCCTTGTAGGTAGGGAGGATACTGATATTATCTTGTGTTCTACTAGGTTTTGAGTCCTCAACTTTTGATCAATACATTCTCTCTCTGGAGAGATTGATAGACCATAGTTGTTGCCATCAAAAATCTTGGTGAGATAATTTTAGTCTTAGCATGTCAGATTAATCTATTTACTTTGTTTTGGTGAAGTGAAGAGGCTAGGGGATTATGCTCTACTTCCTTTTTGGATAGTACCAGAAACCTAGATCCTTGAATCCGATCTAGTCTCCCTGTGGTATCTTTTTTGAGTCACCTTTAGAGAGGGTTAATTGTAGTGGATATTCCCTTAATTGGGTCAACCATGTGGATAGAACCTCAAGAAGTAATAGCCATTTTCACCATGGTAGCAACAACTGCTATATAAATGTCCTTGTGGAGGAAATCTTCACTGGTGTGGTCTCTTATTGGGCTGTTAGATCTCCCTAGTAGCTCTTGATTGATTAAATTCTTGGACTATGTCAAAACCCCAATGTGCCTGGATTGGAGTTCACCCTCTTGAGATCATAAAAGTTGTAGAGGTAGACCATTACTACAAACCCTAGTGAGGCCAAATTTTTCTTCTTCTAGGAATATGTGCATTATTAAATTTTTTTTTGGAATATACATAATTAGCATTCCTAGGAATTAGCACATTAAGTCACTTGATTGTTCATGTATAGGGTTTCTTTGTCCCTTGTTCATTTTTTTTAGACGTGGTTGAAATAATTTGCCTATTGCTATGCGTGCTTTTTTATCTACTTGGTTATTGAAAATGAATAATCCTGAAATGAACTACAAATCTGGATAGAAAACCTTGCAAAACACACTGATTTTGAAAACTGAGAAATTGCAAATCTGATTCAAAATTCCTTTCTAGAGTCAAAAATCATCTCATAGGATCAAAAATTCATACGAGTTTTGAGTATTTGTCATAGTAGAACCCCCAGATTGTCGTATAAGAGCCTGTATATTATCGTACGAGTTTTGTCAAAAATCATAAGCAAAAAGTCAAAATCTGCTATCAACTATCATGCAAGCTTTGCAATTGTCGTACGAGTCTTGTCAATTGTCATACTAGAGCTTACCCACTGTCGTACAAGCCTGTAGAAAGTTGTATGAGAATTTTGAAATTTTTTCCAGAAACTTGCCAAAATTGCCAGGAATCCAATTTTTACAACCTACCTCCAGATTCTGTTGAAATATACACTGTGTCAGGAACATAGAAGAAACTAGAAAGAACTCAATCATTTTCCTAAAGTGGTCTCTTGAGTCTGATCTAGCCTTCTGATTTATCAATTTTAGTCTTTTTCATCTTGTGTCAAAACCTTGTCAAAATTATCTTCAATTCAATCTTCTTCTAAAAAGGGCTAAGTGTTGCGAGCTCATGTCTACCATCTTTTGGGCATCTACCAATACTACTAGGGCACAATATCCTTCATTTACATCCAACCTAATCTTCAATCAATCCCATCTTGACAAGTTTTCATCATTTTATCTTCTTGAATCAATTCATTCTTCAGTTCTCTTAATCTTGCTCTCTTGCTTCACCTAAGGTTAATGGTGGAAACCAGAGCTTCATCATGAAAACAAAGAGAATAGCCTAAAATCTCCTCAAAGAAATCTTCTATAATTTCTCAGACCATTCATCAATCCTATGACACTAATAAATTTGGAGAAGACACTCTTGGCAATTTATTCTTGAAAGGTGGTTACATCACCCCTCCTACATCAATCCATGCAGGTAATCAACCAACCCCTCCTATATCAATTCACGGAAGATATCAGACAACTCCACATCAATCCATCCCTGGTAGCTCTCATAGTAACAATATGTCTCAAGGAGGGACAAACCAAGGGTCTCAAGGACATCACTCTCAACATGGTACAGATCAAGAACCCTCACCTTCTAAAATCGCTCGATATCAAAATGATGGTCACTTCAAGAAAATGATGAGGCATTTCTTGAAAGAAGATAGAGAAACAGACTTCCTAGAGTTGGCTCATCAAGGGGATAAAATTCCTCCCAACTTTAATGTTGAAGATATCATTACGCATGAGGAAGAAACTCCAATCACAACTATGATGAAACAAATACATGTCATGCAAGTTAAACTTAACAAACTTGAAAAAGAAAAGGAACCTAAGGAGTTCTCCATGGAGGCTCTATGCTCTTTTCCATTTGATAAAGACTTGTACATGCTACCATTCCCTAAACAAGTGGAGATACCTAAATATGAAAAATATGATGGAAACTCTGATCCTCAAGATCATGTCAGAGAATTCTGTACTCAATCTATGGAGTTCATGCATGAACCAACCTACCTAATGTGTCTTTTCCCTCGATCTCTGGGAGGGTCAGCTATTCATTGGCTCTCAAAAATGCCTCCAAAAATCAAAACTTTTGAGGAGTTAATCAAATTGTTCTATCAACAATACTCCTACAACATCTAGCATCTGGTCACCATGATCAACATCTACAATCCGAAATAGAACTCAGGAGAACCATTCATGACTTTTCTCAAGAGATGGAGGAAAATTTTTTCTCTATATGCTAGACCTATTCCATAAACTGAGAAGCTAGAAATTTTCATCAATAATCTTATTCTAGAACTCAACTACCATTTGCAAATGCAAAATCATACATCCTTTGATAAGATGGTAGAAAATGAAATCAAAATTGAGAAAGTACTTGTACAAAAAAGGATCCATCTCAATTCAAAAGGACAAGTATGAATCTGGATCTAGTTCTAAAGATAAAGGAAATTGGAACAAGAATAAAGGAATCATCATAGATGGTGTTGTTGATAATATATGTGCCCCATCTAAGGCACCTACTTTCAATCTCACTATTGGCACCCAAGCCATCAAAGCCTTAGAGGAAAAAGCAATGGAGTCAAACAAGAAGGCATCTAACTACAAACCTTTGGCTACAGATCCTAAACACAAGTTTACTCCTCTTGGAGATTCCTTGGAATCTGCCATGAAAACTTTGTTGGCCAACAACATCATCACCTTGCCTAAGATAAAGGTATTTGATCCTGAACCTAAACCAAAATGGTGGAGAGAGAATGATTTTTGTGACTTCCATCGCAATAAGGGTCATAAAACCAATAACTACATACGTTTGAAACACATCATACAAGACAAAATTAATAGTGGAGAAATCATAATTGGTAATCATAAAAGCACTAATGATCATATAGCATTCACAGAACCATTTTCAAAGCATGGTCAAGGAGATTCATCTTCTCAGCCTAATGTGGGTGCTAAAGTCAATTATGCCTACTTTGGAAACAATGCTATCATAAATATGGTTGAACCATGCCTATCTGAGCATTGCAATGTCATCACAATTGTAAGAAAAGATAGAGATAATAAATCAGCAAATTCAGTTACTCGATCAAAAGCTCAAGCGCATCTACAAGGACAAAATTTAGATTCATCGAATGTCCCTAAGGTGCCTTTTAATATTTCATCTACTTCTAAATAGAAGGCTTCCTCTAAATCATCAAATTCTAAAGACACGAGGCCAACATCATACAATATTGTCCAACAACTCTAGCATACAAATGAAAAAATCTCCATGTTTGAGTTGCTTCAGATATCTCCAGCTCCTAGAGCCATTCTAGAAAAAGCTCTACTCAGATCCAATGTTCTTGATAACCTTGATTTAGATAGATTCCAGACTATGGTTGGTCATCTAACATCTCCACAGTATATCTCCTTTTCAGATGAAGATGATAACTCCCTGATTCATCCCCATAACCAACCTTTTCATATTTAAGTCTTGATCCAAAACCATCGTGTCAAACGTGTGTTGATAGATGGAGGTGTTGGTCTCAACATTTTTTCTTAGAGCTTGATCACACATTTGGGATTATCTAAAACTTCCATTGATCCTAAGAAGAAGATAACTATCAAAGCATATGATGAGCAAGAAAGATCTTCCAAAGGAACTATTGTCTTACCTATCAGAACAAGACCTATTATCAGAGATACCATATGTCAAGTTCTCGATCTACTTTTGTCTTACAACATCCTTCTAGGGAGACCCTGGATACATGAAATGGGAGCTATTCCTTCCACATACCATCAATGTGTGAAATTTCTTTATGAAGGAGTAGAGGTGATGATTCTAGTTGAACTATATACAACTTGCAATGCATTGAAAGAAAGTGATGATAAACTTGTTCCTAATAATAGATAATCTTCCACTAAGTAGATAGACATTTCTTAAACATCTAAAATGGAAGAAATTTATAAAGAAGTCAAGATTAAAGATAGTGGCATGAGAGAATAAAAAATGGAAGCTATTTTATCTCTCACATCTCTCCCTTTGTCCCCAACAGCTTATGGACAACCTTTTGACAAGGTGAAACTTACAGCTAAAGAATCCCATGCCATATTCAATGGAAGCTTTGTCACAAAACAAGTATCTAAACTGATGAACTACAACTGATTTAGAACCTAATTAAAGAATCTATGATTAGAGATCACCAAGATGATTGATTAGATATGTAAGATGATTAAATCAGTATTATGTTGTCATTGATGTCAACTAGTTAGACAACACTTATCTTGTAAGTTACTATACGGAAACATCTGTAGAAAAGGAGTGAAAGAGATGAAGAAAAGAAATATCTACATGAGGAAGATGGATATGATAGATGAGGATAAGGAATACATTGAGTAACTTGTTGATGAGTGTATGACCTTGTGTTATTGACTTGATTATGTTACATTAATCTATGATGAGGAAAAGAGTCTAAAGACACAAAGTAGTGTTGTCGGTTAATGAAGCATTTCAGTATACACCAACACAGTGTAGTGTATACCCAGCATAGTGTAAACTGAGCTTGTGTTCATCGACGCATTTATTTGTTAACCAAGAAGAACAAAATGAATTAAATGACTAGCTTAGCCAATAAGAATTGATGAGCTGGAAAGTGTATGATTTTGAAGTAACAGATAAAGTTATGATGATCGACGGCTAACAAAATTTAGGAAAGATCTAATGGATTGGAATCAAATGTGTTATTGACACATTAGTCGAGGAAGGTTTAAATGAAAAAATTAGTTGATGAGATTAAGTGGCAAAATCTGATGGAGTAGAAGAAAATGGTTAACATGTCTATATAAGAGACTAGAGATTTCATAAGTGAGTGTGATGTCGGAAGAAAAGAAAACTATAGAATCATCACATGAACAATTTTTCATGCATTTTGATCATATTGGTTAAGGATAACCCTATTGTAGAGCATTACTGAGTGATAGAGAGTAATTACCGATGGACAGTAAGTTGATATATTGTTGAATCATAAATGTTACATTGATCAGAAAGATTTGTATGAGCTGAATATTGATTTGTATATCTACAATTGAAGTTGTAATAGATTAGATCACCTACTGTTACATATTTAACCATTGTACATAGTCAAATCTCTTAACCAAGTGGACTAAGAAAGTCTTATTATGTATCATTCATAGAATGAACATTGTTATCCTGTCAACCCTAGAGTGACTGCTAGTTGGATGATAACGGTTGGTCTTAAATCCTCTACCAAGGTCACACCTAACAGTGTGTTTGTAACCTTTAACAGGGTTGGGTCTTCACCGACCTCACTTTAGAAGAGTGAATATTTTTGGGTTGTCGGTCCCAGGTGGTTTTTCTCTTCACAAGGTCTCCATGTTAAATCTCATGTTATGTGTTGATTGTGATATTTGTTTGATGTCATATTTTCATGTTGCATATTATATTTGATTGGTAACTACTATATGTTTTAGACTGGTAATCAGTAAATACACATACAGTAAAGTATTTTAAGTTACCAAGCAACATAATTTGAAGTATTTGTTTTTGGATTATTTATTTTGTATTGGGATAGTGATTAACTAATTCACCCCCCTCTTAGTTATTCTAACAATTGGTATCAGAGCATTGGTTTCTTAGGATAGAGTTTTAAGGACTTCAGTACAAGGATCTCAAAATGTATAAGAGGGAAGTGCCAAAGTTGAACAAAGGGAACTTCACAGTATGGCAAAGCTGGATGAAGTTGCCCATATCTAAAATTGGGAATTTTGCACTAGAATTGATGGAGAATGGCTATATAGAACTGACCCCTGGTCCCTTGACACTTGATCAACTAAAAGACAAGCATGAACACAATGTTACTATGATGGAGATTGCTTCTGCCTATACCAATGCTGAATTTGAAGATATTAAAAACTGCACTACTGCAAAAGCCATGTGGGATAAACTTTCTCAAGTTTACAGTGGAGATGTGAATGTCAAAAGAGCCAGAGAAGAAAGCTTAAGGGGCAGATTGAATGATATGAAGATGAAGGAAGGTGAGAATATTGTGTAATACACAAATAGACTAAAAGAGGTAGTACATGCTATTAGAGCATCTGATGAAGTTATTAGTGAAGAGACAGTTGTAAGCAAAGTACTCAAAACCTTATTGCCAATTTACACAATCAGAATATCTTCTATTCATGAAACAAGGTTTGCATTTGGTAATGTCCTTACACTTGACAATCTGATTGGTAAGCTCACAACCTTTGAATTGAATAACTTTGATAATAGTGTAGACTGTCTGTTGAGTCTGCTTTCATGTCTTCTTTGAAGATTGGTAAGTCTAGCAGGAATAATAAGAATGATGATAGTGATAGCAATACCGATGATGAGCATGATGAACTTAAAGCTCTTATGGCTAGAAGATTACCCAAAGGTAAAGGAAGGTATAGAGGTAAGCTACCTTTGGCATTCTTTAACTGTAAAGAGGTTGGCCACATCACTGCTAGATGTCCACATAATAAAGATGATGAAAGAACCAAAGACCGATCTGAAGGAATCTATGGGAGAAGATTCAATAGAGGCTACCGAAATAATAGAGATAATCGAGATAGTAATGAAAAAGGAAAAAAGGTATGTTACATAGCCAAAGATAATGAATCTAAATCTGATTTTGATGATGATGTAGAAGTTGTATTTGTTGCTATGAAAGATGACTCCAAGGAAGAAGAAAAATAGGGAGAAACAACATTGATCTCTAAAGTTAACAAAAATAATACATGGATCATAGACAATGGCTATACACATCACATGACTGGTGATGAAGAAAAATTTGTTCAACTTGAAGAATACAATGGAGGATCAGTTAAGATGGGTAATGACACATCTTGTATGGTAAGAGGTAAAGGATCCTTGATGATAAATGATAGGATAAAATGTGACAATGCTTATTGGGTAGATGGATTGAACTATAACTTGTTAAGTGTGGCACAAATGAACAATTCGGGTCACCAAGTTTCTTTTGAGAGCAAGAAAGTGAAAATATTTGATGATGGAGGAAGACTAGTTAGAACTGGTGCATAATCAAGAGGTAATCTATTTTATCTTGATACTGATGAGTCTTTTTGCTTGATGATGAAAAATGAAGATGCTTGGTTGTGGCATAAAAGGTTATGCCATGTGAATTTTGATAACATGATTAAGATCAGTAAAAGGAAAAGAGTTAGAGGTCTGCCTAACTTGTCAAAACCTAATCATGTTATGTGTCATGAATGTCAAAAAGGGAAAATGACTAAATCTAGTTTTAAAAGCAAGGATTATTCAACAAAGAAGATACTTGAGTTGGTTCATACCGACCTATGTGGTTCTATGAGAACTCTAAGTTATTATGGTGATAGATACTTTATTCTTTTTGTTGATGACTACACTAGATTGATGACTGTTATGTTTCTAAAAGAAAAATTTGAATCATTTAATATGTTTAAGTGGTATAAATCTAAGGTAGAAAAAGAGACTGGTAAGGAATTGAAATGCCTAAGATATGATAGAGGACGTGAATTTATCTCTGATGAATTTACTAATTTTTGTAATGAGCATGGTATTAAAAGAAAGGTCTCTGCACTGAGGACACATCAGTAGAATGGCATTGCTGAAAGAAGGAATAGGTCAATAGTTGACTATGGTAGGACACTGATGTTGCAAAAGAATGTTTCCCAAACATATTGGAGAGAAGCTGTCAGATGATGAACTACAACTGATTTAGAACTTGAATGGAGAATCTTTAATTCAAGATTACTAAGGAATTGTTGATTAGATATGCAAGATGATTAAATCAGTATTATGTTGTCATTGATGTCAACTAGCTTGACAGTACTTATCTTGTAAGTTACTACACCGACACATCTGAAGAAAGGAGAAAGAGATGAAGAACAAAAATATCTACATGAGGAAGATGTATAGGTTAGATGAGGATACAAAATACACTAAGTAACTTGTTGATGAGTCTATGACTTTATGAAATTGACTTTATTATGTTGCATTCATCTATGATGAAGAATAGAGCTGAAAGACACAAAGTGGTGTTGTCGGTAAATATAGCATTTCAGTATACACTGATGGAATATAGTGTATATTGAGTGCAATGTTAACCAAGCTTGTGTTCACTGACACATTTCTTTGTTAACCGAGCAAAATAGAAAGGAATTAAATGATCAGTTTAGCTGATAAAATGATGAGCTGTAAAGTGTATGAAATCAAGGTAACAAATAAGGTTTGTTATGAAGATCGATGGCTAACATAAATCAAAAGGGATCTAATGGAGTAGATTGAAATGTGTTACTGACACATCAGCCGAGGAAGCTTAAAGCGACAAAATCTATGAATATGATTAAGTGGAAAAATCTAATGGAGGAAAAGAAAATGATTTACTCATCTATATAAGAGACATTTGTTTCATTATGAAACTTATGCTGGAGGAAGAAGATACTACAGAATTATCACGTGAAGGAGTTTTCATGCATTTTGATCATACTGGTTAATAAGAACTGAGCTACAGAATAGTTATCGAGCTACAAAGATTAATTACTGATAGATAGTAAGTTGATATGGTATTGAATCTGAAGTGATATATTGATAAAAAATATTTGAATGAGCTAAACATTGATTTGTAAACTACAATTGAAGTTGTTTCATGATAGATCATCTACTGTTACATATTTAACCATTGTACATAGTCAAATCTCTTAACTGAGTGGACTATGAAAGTCTTTTGATGTTTCATTCATAGAGTGAACATTGGTATCCTATCAACCCCAGAGTGACTGCTGGTTGGATGATAACTTCTGGTCTAAAATCCTCTAACAAGGTCACACCTAACAGTGTGTTTGTTACCTTTAACAAGGTTGGTTCTTCACTGACCTCACTTCAGAAGAGTGAACAATTTTTGGTTGCCAGTCCCAAGTGGTTTTTCCCTTCACAGGGTTTCCATGTTAAATCTCTTGTGTTATGTGTTGATTGTGATATTTGTTTGTTATCATACTTTGTATATTACATGTTAGATTTTATCAGTAACTATTATAAATTTTAGACTGACAATCGGTAATAACATAGGCAGTGAAACTATTTTATTTTTATCCAGTAGTAGAAGTTGAAGAATTTGTTTTGGATTATACATTTTGAATTGGGACACTGGATAAATGATTCACCCCCCTCTCAGTTATTCTAACAATTGCTATCAGAGTTGTGGTTGCTTAGAATAGAGTTTTAAGGACTCCAGTACAAAGGTCTCAAGATGTATAAGAGGGAAGTGCCAAAGCTGAACAAAGATAACTTTGCAATATGGCAAAGCTGGATGAAGTTGCACATATCTGGAATTGGGAATTCTGCACTAGAACTAATGGAGAATGGCTACATTGAACTGACCCCTAGTCCTTTAACTCTTGATCAACTGAAGGACAGGCATGAACACAATACTAATATGATTGAACTTGCTACTGCCTACACCGATGCCGAATTTGAAGACATCAAGGGTTGTGATACTGCTAAGAAGATGTGGGATAAACTGACTTTAATATATAGTGGAGATTTGAATGTTAAGAGAGCTCGAGTTGAAAGCCTAAGAGGTAGATTTGATGATATGAAGATGAAAGAAGGTGAGAACATTGTGCAATATAGAAACAAACTGAAAGAGGTAGTACATGCTATTAGAGCATCTAATGGAGTTATTGATGATGAAACAGTGATAAGTAAGATTCTTAGAACTTTGCTGCTAGTTTATGCAATCAGGATCTTTGTAATTCATGAAACAAGAGCTACATCAAACCTCACTCTTGACACACTGGTCGGTAAGCTTACAACTTTTGAATTAAAAAACTTTGACAATAGTTTTGTACCTTCTGTTGAATCCTCTTTCATGTTTTCTTTGAAGATTCCTAAGTCTAGTAGTAGGAATGATAAGAATAATGATAGTGATAGTAATACTGATGATGAACTTGATGAGATTGAAGCTCTTATGGCCAAAAGATTTCCCAAAGGTAAGGGAAGATATAGAGGCAAGTTACCTTTAGCATGTTTTAACTATAAAGAAGTTGGCCACATTGCTGCTAGATGTCTAAACAAGAAAGATGATGATAGATCCAAAGACTGATCGGAAGGAAGCTATGGGAGATGAGTCAACAGAGGCTATTGACACAACAACATAGATATCTATGACAAAGGGAAAAAGGTATGTTACATAGCCGAAGAATTTGAATCTGAATCTAACACTGATGATGATGTAGAAGTAGTATTTGTTGCTATGAAAGATGATTCAAAGGAAGAAGAGAAACATGGAGAAACAACGCTGATCTCTAAAGTAAGCAGAAATGATACATGGATCATAAATAGTGGCTGTACACATCATATGACTGGTGATATAGAGAAATTTGATCTACTTGATGAATATGATGGAGGATCTGTAAGGATGGGAAATGATGCACCTTATATGGTAAGAGGTAAAGGTTCACTAATGATCAATGATAGAATAAAATGTGAAAATGCATATTGGGTAGATGGACTAAACTATAATTTTTTAAGTGTGGCATGACTGAATAACTCAAGCCACCGACTTACTTTTGAGAGAAGAAAGGTAAGAATCTATGATAATGGAGGAAGACTTGTTGGAACCGGTACACAGTCTAGAGGTAATCTATTTTATCTTGATATTGATCAGTCTTCTTATTTATTAATGAAAGATGAAGATGCATGGTTGTGGCATAAGAGGTTATGTCATGTGAATTTTGATAACATGATCAAGATTATTAAGAAGAAAAGAGTTAGAGGGTTGCCTAACTTGTCAAAACTGGATCATGCTATGTGCCATGAATGTCAGAAAGGTAAGATGACTAAGTCTAGTTTTAAGAGCAAAGACTACTCAACAAAGAAGATACTTGAGTTGGTTCATACTGACCTATGTGGTCCTATGAGAACTTAGAGTTATTATGGTGATAGATATTTTATTCTTTTTGTTGATGACTATACTAGACTGATGACTATTATGTTTCTAAAAGAGAAATTTGAAGCTTTTAAGATGTTTAAGTGGTATAAGGGAAAGGTAGAAAAAGATACTAGAAAAGAATTAAAATGTTTAAGATCTGATAGAGGAGGTGAATTTATCTTTGATGAATTTACTAATTTCTGTAATGATCACAATATTAAGAGATGGGTCTCTGCATCGAGGACACCTCAATAGAATGGGATTGCTGAAAGAAGGAATAGGTCAATCATTGAATATACTAGAACATTGATGATACAAAAGAATGTTGCTCAAACATATTGGAGAGAAGTTGTCAGTACAGTTGTATATGTGCTAAACTGAGTACAACTAAAGAAGGACACCAACTGGACACCTTATGAGCTATGGTTTGGACACAAACCTACTGTAAGTTATTTCAAAATTTTTGGAAGAAAATGTTTTATTCTAAAAGATGATAGAAATGGGAAATTTGTTTCTAAATGTGATGAAGGAATATTCTTAGGATACTCTACTAAGAGTAAAGCATACAAATGTTTGAATAAGGTTACAAATAAGATGATTGAAAGTACTAATATCTGCATTGATGAGTATGATGACATAAACATAGAGGAAAGAAAGGAACCAGAAGACTATGGTAGATTCACTTACATTGAACTTCCTGACTATCTACCAAAGTCGCAACCTGTGATAACCGATCAATAGGAAAATAACCTCAAGGAACAGGAAAGGGAAACTGATGAACAAGATGGTGCTACCGAGAAAGCACATGAACCTAAACAGGATGAACAAGAAAGAAGAAACTGAGTACTGGATAGTTTTGTTAGAAGACATCATCCTGAGACACATTATTGGAAATAGACAAGCTAGAATGCAAACAAGAAGCAAAGCAAGACAAGGTACATGTCTAGTATGTGAATTTGAACCAAAAAATGTGAAAGTTGCTTTAGAGAATGAAGAATGGGCTAATGTAATGAAAGATGAAATAGAACAAATAGAGAAAAAAAAAACTTGGTCCTTAGTACCTCGACCTAAGGATAGGAATGTTATCAGTACTAAATGGATATTTAGAAACAAACTAAATGAAAATGGTGAAGTAACAAGAAATAAAGTGAGATTGGTATGCAAGGGATATGCACAAGAAGAAGGAATTGACTATGGTGAGACATTTGCACCTGTTGCCATATTGGAAGGAGTTAGAATGTTACTTGTATATGTTGCACACAAGAAATTTAAGGTTTATCAAATGGATGTAGAGTCAACATTTCTGAATGGTATACTTGAAGAAGAGGTCTACATAGAACAACCTGCAGAATTCATTGATCCAGACAACAGAGACATGGTATGTAGATTACAAAAAGCTTTATATGGTTTGAAGAAAGCATCGAGAGCATGGTATGAAAGGCTGCATACTTGTTAAGTATTGGATTTGTAAGAATGAGTGAGAACAACAATTTGTACATGAAAGGTGATACTGATGACACTATTCTTGTTGCTGAAATTTTTGTTGATGATATTATTTTTGGAGGACAAGATCATATATGTAAATATTTTGCTGATGACATGAGGAATGAGTTTGAAATGTCTATGTTCGGAGAGATTAAATTCTTTCTCAGATTACAAGTGATTCAGCAGAGTGATGGGATATTCATCACACAATCCAAGTACATAAAGGAAGTCTTAAAGACATTTGGCATGGAAGATACAAAACCTATGGGTACAGCTATGGCTACTAGAAGTAAATTGACAAAGGAAGATGAAACTACAGAGGTAAACCAGACACTTTACCAATCCATGATTGGTAAGCTCATGTATGTAGTTCATAGTAGACCAAATATAGCACATGTTGTGGAAATTGTTGCTAGATATTCTTCTAATCCTAGAGAATCACACATGATTTTTACTAAAAAGATCTTAAGATATCTGAAAAAGATAGAGGATTATGGATTATGGTATCCTAAGGAAGGAAAGTTTAAGCTGAAGGTTTATACTGATGCTGATTGGGCTAGAAATGTGGATGACAGAAAAAGTACCACCGGAAGAGGATTTTTCTTTGGTGAAAGACTTGTAAACTGGACAAGTAAAAACAAGGCTTGTATTTCTCAGTCTATAGTTGAAGCATAATATGTTGCTGATGCTACTAATTGCTCAAACATTTCATATATCAAGAAAGTGTTGGAAGGGATGAATGAGGTAATCACTGACTTGATGATCATATACTGTGACAACACAAGTGCAATTAATATTTCAAAGAATCTAGTGATGCACTCTAAGACAAAGCATATATCAATTAAGTATCATTACTTAAGAGAACAAGTGCAAGAAAAGTAAGTAAAGTTAGAATTTGTTACATCTAAATAACAACTTGAAGACATTTTTACAAAGCCTCTATCAAAGGACACATTTGAATATTTGAGGACTAGACTTGGGGTCTGTCTCCTATCTATCAGTCACTAATGTGATCTGGATGTTGCATCACCCTAATCTTATCAGAAGATCATTCATGTTGATGTAGCATAGTTCACACTTTGGATATTGTTCAAGGTTGTGATTAAGTTTGAAGAACTGAAACAGATTGGGATATCAGTATACTAAGATACAAAGGAAGTAATGGACAACAGAGAGTTACTTAGCTACTGCAAGAGCTGATTATTTATTTGTTTCTTTGGCATTGTTGTCAATGGGAGAGATAAATAATATGGAAAGGAAAAGGAGAGATATGCACTGATGCAAACTATCTAAGGGAGAGATAATCCGAAAGGAATCTGAGAGCTAAAAAGGTTATATCTACAAAATGACAAAGCTATATTTTTTAATGTTGTTGAGTAACATAGTGATTAAACATATTAAGCTAAGGAGAGCTTGTACAACATTTGATCACAAAGTTGTAGAATACATGTTTGGTATGTGTATGGTACATTTCATATTACTTGAGTTGCCATCAATGCCAAAGGGAGAGATTGATGAACTACAACTAATTTAGAACCTAAATGGAGAATCTGTAATTTAGGATTACTAAGGAGTTGTTGATTAGATATGCAAGATGATTAAATCATTATTATGTTGTCATTGATGTCAACTAGCTTGACAGTACTTATCTTGTAAGTTACTAAACTGACACATATGAAGAAAGGAGAAAGAGATGAAGAAAAAAAATATCTACATGAGGAAGATGTATATGTCAGATGAGGATAAGGAATACATTGAGTAACTTGTTACTGAGTCTATGACTTTATGAAATTGACTTTATTATGTTGCATTCATCTATGATGAAGAATATAGCTGAAAGACACAAAGCAGTGTTGTTGGTAAATATAGCATTTCAGTATACACTAATGGAATATAGTGTATACCAAGCATAGTGCTAACCGAGCTTGTGTTCACCGATGCATTTCTTTGTTAACTGAGAAAAATAGAAAGGAATTAAATGATCAGTTTAGCCGATAAAGTGATGAGTTGTAAAGTGTATGAAATCAAGGTAATAGATAAGGTTTGTTATGAAGATCGATGGCTAACATAAATCAAAAGGGATTTAATGGAGTAGATTGAAATGTGTTACTGACACATTAGCTGAGGAAGCTTAAAGTGAAAAAATCTATGAATATGATTAAGCGGAAAAATTTGATGGAGGAAAAGAAAATAATTTACTCGTCTATATAAGAGACATTGGTTTCATTATGAAACTTATGTTGGAGGAAGAAGATACTGTAGAATTATCACGTGAAGGATTTTTCATACATTCTGATCATACTGGTTAATAAGAATCGAGCTACAGAATAGTTACCAAGCTACAGAGAGTAATTATCGACAGACAGTAAGTTGATATGGTATTGAATCTGAAGTGATATATTGATAAAAAATATTTGAATCAACTGAACATTGATCTGTAAACTGCAATTGAAGTTGTTTCATGATAGATCATCTACTATTACATATTTAACCATTGTACACAGTCAAATCTCTTAACCGAGTGGACTATGAAAGTATTTTGATGTTTCATTCATAGAGTGAACATTGTTATCCTATCAACCCTAGAGTGACTGTTGGTTGGATGATAACTTCTGGTCTAAAATCCTCTAACAAGGTCACACCTAACAGTGTGTTTGTAACCTTTAACAGGGTTGGGTATTCACCGACCTCACTTCAGAAGAGTGAACAATTTTGGGTTGTCGGTCCCAGGTGGTTTTTCCCCTCATAGGGTTTTCACATTAAATCTCTTGTGTTATGTGTTGATTGTGATATTTATTTGTTATCATACTTTGCATATTGCATGTTAGATTTGATCGGTAACTATTAGAAAGTTTAGACTGACAATCGGTAATAACACAGATAGTGAAAGTATTTTATGTTTACCGAGTAGCTGAAGTTGAAGAATTTGTTGTGCATTATACATTTTGAATTGGGACACTAGATAACTAATTCACCCCCCTCTCAGTTATTCTAACATTAGCACTACAGTCTATGTTCTTAACCTAGTTCAACTGAAGAAGGACACAAACAAGACACCCTATGAGTTATGGATTGGACACAAACCTACTGTAAGTTATTTTAGAATTTTTGGAAGTAAATGCTTTATTTTGAAGGATGAGAGAAATGGTAAATTTGACTTAAAAGGTGATGAAGGGATATTTCTGGGATATTCCACTAAAAGTAAAGCATATAAATGTCCTAACAAGGTTACAAATAAAATGATTGAAAGTACTAACATCTAAGTTGATGAGTTTGATGAAAAGAACATAGAGGAAAGTACAAAGGAACCAAAAGACTATGGTAGATTCACTTACATTGAACAACCAAATTATCTACCAAAGCCACAACCTGTGATAACCGGTCAGTAGCAAAACAATACTAAACAACAGGAAAGAGAAATCGATGAGCAAGATGGACCTACTGAGCAAGCAAATGAACCTGCACAGGATGAACAAGAAAAAAGAGATAGAGTACTAGTGAGTTTTGTCAAAAGATATCATCTTGAGACAAATCATTGGAGACAAACAAGCTGGCATGCAAACAAGGAGTAAAGCAAGACAAGGTACATGTCTAGTTTGTGATTATGAACCAAAAAATGTAAAAGTTGCATTAGAAAGTGATGAATGGGTTACTGCAATGAAAGAGGAAATAAAATAGATAGAGAAGAACAAAACCTGGACCTTAGTACCCTGACCTAAAGATAAGAATGTTATCAGTACTAAATGGATATTCAGGAACAAGCAAAATGAGAATGGTGAAGTAACAAGAAACAAGGCTAGATTGGTATGTAAAGAAAATGCACAGGAGGAAGGAATTGATTATGGTGAAACATTTGCACCTATTGCTAGATTAGAAGGTGTTAGAATGCTACTTGCATATGCCTCACATAAGAAATTCAAAGTTTTTCAAATGGATGTCAAGTCAACATTTCTGAATGGAATACTTTGAAGAAGTCTACATAGAACAACCTAAAGGGTTCATTGATCCAGAAAAGAAAGATATGGTATGTAGATTAAATAAAGCTTTATATGGTTTGAAGCAAGCACCGAGAGCCTAGTATGAAAGGTTGCATACTTATTTGTTAAGTATAGAATTTGTAAGAACAAGTGAGAACAACAATTTGTATATGAAAGGAGATACTAATGATACTATTCTTATTGCTGAAATATTTGTGGATGAAATTATTTTTGGAGGTCAAGATAAAATCTGTAAGTCATTTGCTGATAAAATGAGGAATGAATTTGAGATGTCTATGTTCAAAGAGATTAAGTTCTTTCTAGGACTACAAGTGATTTAGCAGAATGATGGTATATTCATCTCACAATCTAAATATATCAAGGAAGTATTGAAAACATTTGGCATGGAAGATGCTAAACTTGTGGGAACATCGATGGCTACTAGATGTAAACTGACCAAGGAAGATAAAACTATAGAGGTAAATCAGACATAGTACCGATCTATGATTGGTAAGTTAATGTATGTAGTACATAGTAGACCATATATAGCACATGGTATGGGAATTGTTGCTAGATTTTTTGCTAATCCTAGAGAATCACACATGATTGCTACTAAAAGAATCTTAAGATACCTGAAGAAAATAGAGGATTATGGATTATGGTATCCTAAGGAAGGCAAGTTTGAACTGAAGGTATACACTAATGTTGATTGGGTTGGAAATGTGGATGACAAAAAAAGTACCACTAGAGGAGCATTTTTCTTTGGTGAAAGACTTGTTACATGGACAAGTAAGAAGCAGGCTTGTATTTCTCAATCTATAGCTAAAGTAGAGTATGTTGTTGCTACTACAAACTATTCAAATATTGCATATATTAAGCAATTTTTGGAAGGTATGAATGAGATAATCACTGAGCCGGTGATTATATACTATGATAACACCAGTGCAATAAACATTTCAAAGAATCTAGTGATGCACTCTAAGACAAAGCATATATCAATTAAGTATCACTACTTGAGAGAACAAGTACATGAGAAGCAAGTTAAGTTAGAGTTTGTTACATCAAAAGAACAACTTTTAGACATATTTACAAAGCCTCTACCGAAGGATACATTTGAGTACTTAAGGACTAGACTTGGGGTCCATCCCCTATCTACTGGTCACTAATATGATCTGGATGTTGCATCAACCTAATATTATCAAAAGATCATACATGTTAATGCAGCATAGTTCACACTTTGGATCATGTCTAAAGCTATGAAAAGTACCAGAATAGATTGGCATATCAGTATACAGAGATACATAGTATACATTGGACAACAAAGAGTTACTTGGCTATTGAAGAGTTGTTTGTTTATTTGTTTCTTTGGCATTGTTTTCAAAGGGAGAGATAAACAATATGAAACAATATGCACCTGTTGGTTCCTTTTCTTTCTACTTGTAGATTTACACTATGATTCACAAGCTAATGTCATTGACTCTATCACCACTCCAAACTTTGCAAGAAAAAGGGCCAATTAACAAGGATCAACAAGAATCCTCCTACACTTTGAGCCTAATGCTCAGGTAGATTTACCCTTGACTCACTTCTTGAAAGGAGTCTCAAAAATATTACACACTCATAGCCTTTACAAACTAATTTAAGGATTTCATCATTTATATTTGTTTGATTGATGATGTGGAAATGCCTCCTAAGGATGGACCAATGTCTTCTCCTAAGGCATAGAGTCACAATACAACATACATCAACTAAAAGACACCCAAATCTAGAATAAGTGCTTTGCCTATTATTCCTCTCACTCACATACTTGGACATCAAATTCCTATTTCACCCTAAATTCTCTGATACTATCTTTAAGGATTTAATCTTGGCTTTGGCAAGAACTCAAAGACAATCTCACAATATAGTTTGTATAACATATACTAATTCACTTTGGGACATTAATATATAAGGATTCAAGATAGAAACAAGAAGACATACACAAGTCTGAAATTGGGATTTAAGTGTATTCTCATTAAACTTTGCAGAATCAATACATTGCAATGTGAGAAAATTCTAAAGAAACCCAACCCTGAGCCCAAGCTCTCATTACTCAATTCTCCAAATTGACCATCAACAACCTTTTACATACATCAGACAATAATGTATAGTCACTAGCTATCTTGGAATCCTCCAGAAAGGATGCATCAAGCTTTAGATAGCTAGGATAGGATTAGGGTTTCAACCACCTCGCCAACCACATTCAATCAAAATTTACTACAAGGGGGGGGCAATCAAGCAATCTTAGAGAAAAAAAATCCAAGAATGATCTTCATTAATGGCACAATCCCTAATCGGTATGCAAAGACTGGAAACCCATCATGTTTACCACTTACAATTCCAACCGTGATGTACACAACTTTGAATGGCCATCTCACCCACCATCATGGTGCAAACACCCTCTGCAATCAATCATACTTCAGGCCATACTGAACGCAAAATCATATCATGCAGATCGGTCACCAAAGCATTAAATTTTTTGTCCTTTTTTTGCTAACAAAACCCTTAAAATATTCAAATTTTGGGTAGCAACGGTTAGTAGCAAGCTTAAAATGCAGCCATTGATCTTATTTATTTCCTAGTAGATCGGGCGATCCAAATAATTCTTCAATAGTCGACCAACCCCCTTTGAAAAAAATTCACCACATCAGCAACACTACAACCAATTAGAAATGAGCACGTGAATCAACAAATGACATGTGGACCCACCAGATAGTCAACCCTTACACATTGAAAGATTAGATTGTTGTTGCATGATTGCAAAGGGAAAAGACTCCTTGCGGTCATGCAACAACCATAGGATTAAAAGGTGATGGACTATCGGGCCCTGCTGATAAATTCCATGTCACTCTCCTTTGTGACCAATAAGGAACAAACACATTAGAAAGACCCAGCAACTGGTCCCACGGAACCTTCTATCTCTTGGAGAATCAAATGGTCATCGCATGTCTATGATGACTAATCTTCAAGCACCTTTCCTTTGTAGATATGCGACAATCATTGATCCTGATCAAACTTTAATCGCTTTCCAAACTAAGGCTGCCAGACATTGAAATTTCTCTACAGACCATAAAACTTGAATAACTTCCTAGTTGTGACCGTTCAAGGCATGCACTCTTAACCAAACCTTGGAAACACAATGAACTATCGTATGCTAAGGGTGCAAGCCATGAAACATAAAAAATTTAGCTCAGAGATCAAGATTGTGTCACAACTAGGGTAGGGTAGTTCACTTGGTTTTTTTCATATTAGACCATGTGCCCTGGACTAAAGCATACTGACATGAAAAACAACCTCTGGATAAGGGCACAAGCAATATCTCACTATAAAAATTTGGTGCATGCCAAAACTATGATCTCATGCATGGAAGGACAACTTCACAAGACATTGCAGGGAAAGGCCATTTTCATAGGATTTTTGCATTGCCAAGAAAATGGCCTAACAATGGCTCTCTCTAGGGATGATGGGTAACTTGTGCCCATTCAAGAATTCAAAAATTTGGGAGAACAAACCACTAGCTAGAAAATGACTACAAAGAGCACCTAGACAACAAAAACTTACAAACTAAGGAAAAACCAGGCAGAAAGAAACACACTAGTATATACAAGCCTAACTATTGTTCATGGAAAGGAACATACTTCAATTGAATTATTTCTTCAAGAATTGTCCATGAACTAGCAACTCTTGAATATCATCATTAAGCCTTTTAACAATGTAAGAATTCGGTCCCCATTTTTCATGAATCAGATATGGCCCCAACCAAGTTGGATCAAATTTTCAATGTTTTCCTTTATCTTCCAATCTAGCATTCCAGATTAACACCGAATCATTGGGTTCAAACTATGTGTGTGAATTTTGTACCTCGCTATAGACACAACACTTCAGTAAAACATTAGAGGTTAGTAGAAATCAAAATCGTGTAGTGAAATGGAAACTAATCTAACTAGGTGATTTACTATCTTCTAGTAGATGCGAGTATGTATTCTCAGATTATACTGAGATCAGTGACCTTGAAGACACCTAAACAAAGGATTTGAATGCAGATTCTAGATATGAAATGGATGCAAATTATTCTCTATTTTTGTGTTTTCTATGCAATAAGATGAAACAAATTGATATGAATCTATTCTAGATGAAAAACTAATATGCAATACAATTAATCTAACAATGATATGCTAAAATATGAATGATATCACAAAGTTGTTGATTTCGCAAAAGAAGCTTCAATTCTTTAGATGTCAATTCGCTAGCATAAGTTTGCAAATTCTAAGATATGATTATGAAGAGCTGAGCCTTGATTTTATAGAAATTTAGGGCTTTGGGGATGCATGGAAAAAGCCATAAATCACTCAAATAAACTCAGGTTGATTTTTGAGTTATCAAAGAATAAAAGATAATTAATTCACAAAATCATGCAAAAACAACTTTTTAACTCAAATTGGAGTTGAATTTATTTTTAAAACAACTTGAATTGATTTTCTGATTTCAAGTTTAACTACTTTTTGAATGTGCATAATAATTATGAATTAAATAAATAAATAAAGTGATTTATTCTCAACTTAACTGATTTTAAAAATAAAACAATTGATTTATGGGTTAATCAATTATTAAATCAAACTTTTATTCAAAAATAATATCATTAAATATGACAACTTGCTTTAATTAATTAAATAAGAATTTAATCAATTAATGATAGGAATTTTGATTTATTGTCAAATTTAAATAATAATAATTAGGAATAAATGTAATTAAATTCAATTAAATAATTAAGTGGCAATATTAAATCTAATTAATTAAATATCTTAGAATATTCAATTAATCAAACTTTAGGATAAATAGGATTTATTGCCAAATAATCATTAAATTAAAGATAATTAGGATAAATAGGAATATTGCTAGGAATATTCCCTAATGCAGAATTTAGGATAATCAATTAAGATTCGATAATGTGTTGATGTGCCTTAGGTTAGGACTTTGATGTCGATTTCATTCGATGTGTCGATGTAGGAGATTAATGAACCTATAGCCCATTTTTGGGGTATTACATTTTTCCCCTCTTTGAATTGATGTACGAAGCACAATGGTTCAAAGACAGTCTGTGTATGATATTGAAACTGATGTTTTGAAATTGATATTGATATGAAGCAGAAACTGATTGAAGTCTGATATGAAGATAATAGGTCTTAAATGACCAAAGATAATGTTAACTATAATAGTAATGAATAGATGATTGCGAAAAAGTGTCAAAACACTTGATTCTGAGCATTATGATTGCGAAAAAGTGAGTGACCAATTCCAGACCTGATTGTCGATAAGAATCACATTGGTATCACATCTGAATCCTTGAGTTACAAAGAACCAAGGAAATAACACTAATGAACCGATGGTTACAAAAAATTGATACAGTTTACAAGATTAAGAGAATACCAGATTGATATGGATCTCAATGAATCTGATATGCCCCAAGCGATGATTGATTTTCCCCTAGTGATGAGGTCTTTTGATGAATCAACAACTAGACGTGGTTGTTTCTTGATTACTAAGGAAAGATATGATTTTTAAAAAAGATATGATTTCAAATTTAGATTACAGATTTGAATGATGTGCAATACCATGCCCCCTTCAGGATTAAAATTGAAATCTGACAAGAAAAGTCAGTGTTGAATGGTTTAGAAGAATGTTAATTGATTTGAGAAGTGATTATTCACGTTCGAGAATGCATTTTGCATCGTTTGGAGGTCCAGAAGACCAATTTTGACTAGGTTTGACCATGAGTTGACCATAGTTGACCAATTTGAAATTGCGATAGTTTGATGTAAGATAATCAGTTAAGTTGAATACTGGATTTCCATGATGATTGAAGGTCGATTATGAAAGTAGTTAATAATATAAATGATCTCAAATTTTAATTTTGATCCCAAAAAAGGATTCTACTTGCTATTTCATTGGATGGACCTTCGTGTAAGATTCAACTCTTGTAGTCATGTTTAGCATTTTTTTTTTTGAAGAATCATTTAAGTGTTCAAGCAATTTATGAGATCATGCAAAGTGCAAAATGAAATGCAGAATGAAATGCAAACCTAGGACCTAGGACCTAGTCACTGATCATGTGTCGATTTGTTATCATCATTGAAGTTTTAGGTAACTGAATAAATCAATACAATGCCCACTAGTTATGAAACCATAGACATATGAATATCAATTTGTATGTGTAGGAATCAACACAATGCCCACTGGCTAGACAACCATAGACATATAAATATTGATTTTGTTTTTAGAATGTCGGATTAGATATAAGCACCAAGGCATAAGTGCTAGGATGACCTGAATATCATGTCCATTTTGATATAGCAATTTGTATAAGCATCAAAACATAAACGTCATGATGACCTGAATACACCTTGCGTACAAACACATCAAGCAGTCAAGAGATCAATCTAAATCCAATGTGAATTACCCGTAGTGATCCTTTATCATTCACATCCTTAGGTAAGATCACATTTCACAATAGGAGAAAGAACTCACTCAAAAAAGACAATAGTTAGATCAAACTTTCTTGAATTTTTTGGGTATCAATGGTCGAGGTATGCATGGGCATCCAATTCGAGATAAAGGCTCTTACAATCAAACACCATTTCAATCCAAAATTTCCAAAGTTGTTAGATTTTCACATACAAGTAGAAGATGAAGAAAAGATTATGCCCCCAGTCATCACTCTCTAAATCTTTGTAAAGGACATCATCGAAGAGCTCGTGGGAACAAAATATGCAAAAATCTCAATGTGAATCAGTAAGCATACAAGGAGATAAAAGCATGTAAAAAGCATAGATTGTTTTCATTTTGATGGTTGATTACATTGTTGTAGATGCAAAATCCTTTCTGGAGACAAGACTGACTGACTAACTCAAATGAGGCTTCAAAGAATTCTGACTGGATATGTCTCATCTAAGATATACTGGAGACGATAGGATATGGCATTGATTGCCCCCAAGTGTTAAGCATTGATAGGATACAGATGTTTGAGTTGATTGGTGTACAGACTGACTTATTGAAAAGAGGAATGCAGAAACAAACTGGGAGATATGTACAAACTAAAGCAAGATTGAAAGCTGGGAAAGACCAAGATTGCACTGATAGATGGAGCATTTTTGAACAAGTGGTGCCCGTTTGTCAGGTTTTCACCATCTTGGCAGAGATTCTATTTTTGCTACCAAGGCGCCTGTTTCCAGGTTTTCACCAAGGCACTTTTTCTTTTTCTCATTTTAAAATTTTTTTTTTTCATTTTTTTGTATTTTTGATATTTTTTACCTTTTTTGTGAATCATCAAGGTGCCTATTGCTAGGTTTTCACCAAGATGTTCATTTTTTGAGGACTTTTTAAGATTTTTAAGATTTTTTCAAGACATTTTACCATAGACTGAATGCCTTAGGCATATAATTTTTTCAGATGGAGAATGTTGATTGGTTCTTAGAGCTATTCTCCTTTAGTCATTGAGAGTTGATAGGCACCAGAGCCAAAAGTAACAGTAAAAACAAAGGGACCCAACCAGTTGGGTTTAAACTTCCCCTTGCATTCTCGATGTGATTGATTTTAGGATTCTCTCTTAAGAATAGATCACCAACCTAAAATGCTCTGTGTCTGACTTTCTTGTTGTAGCCTTTAGACATTCTCTTCTGATATACTTTGAGATGATCATACGTTTCTTGTCTGCGTTCATCTAGTAGTTCAAGTTCTTGCAACCTAGACACTCTGTAGTCATCATCAGTTACTAGACCATGCATTCTAATTCTTACTGATGGGATTTCAACCTCAATAGGCAGTACTACTTCAGACCCATAAACTAAAGTGAAAGGTGTAGCCCCAGTAAGCATTCTGATACTTGTTTAGTAGGCCCAGAGAGCTGGATTGATCATGAGGTGTCAGTCTCTTCCTGTCTTATTAACTATATGGTGCAATATTTTCAGTAGATTCTTGTTAGAAGCCTATGCTTGTCCATTCCCTTGAGGATAGTAGATAGATGATCAATGTTGAGTAATCTTGAATTTGGCACATAGATCATCTAGGTCTTTATTTTTGAATTTCCCACCATTATATGTGATTATAGAATGTGGGATCCCATATCTGCATATGATATAGTTCAATATGAACATAGATATTTGTTTTCTAGTTGCTTGTGTCAAAGGCACTGCTTCTACCCATTTTGTAAAATAATCTATAGCTATGATTATATGGGTATGTCCATTAGAAGAAGGAGGATGTATGGCTCCTATAAGATCAAAGGCCCATTGATGAAAAGGCTATTGTGTAGTGAAGGGGATTAGATCTCTCCTTGGAGCATGAATTAGGTTGCCATGTACTTGACACTTTTGACAATTCTTAGCAAATTTGATAGCCTCTTTCTCCATTTTAGGCCAATAGTACCCAGCCCTAATAATTTTTTGAGCTAGTGTTAAACCGTTTGAGTGTGACCCACAAATACCATCATGGACTTCCTCTACTGCATGTTGAGACTCTTCTCATTCTAAACATCTAAGTAGTGTACTATCTAGACCTCGTTTGTAAAGATCATGACCAATGATGACATACCGGGAGGCATTACAGATAAGGTATCTCTTTTCATGGTGGTTAAAGGTATCAAGAATGATTTGGTCTTTGAGATAGGAAAATAGGTTTTCGTATCTGGATGAATCATGACCCACAACAGTGTAGATCATGCGGGTTTTAGGGGAATCATATGCAGGATAAGATAGTGCTTACACTAGGAACTCATAGCATAGCTCATGTTCAGGCTATTGTAGTAAAGTAGATAGTGTTGCCATTGCATCAGTAGCCTTATTCTCTATTCTAGGTATTTGCTCAAATGTGATAGATATGAAGTACTTTTTAAAATCATCTACCATTCTCATGTAAGGAATGAGCTTTTCATCTTTCGTTTGGTACACATGATTGACTTGATGGATAACAAGTTGAGAGTCTCCATGAATTTGTAATTCTATTATTCTCCACTCAATTTCTATTCTAATGCCATTATGAAGAGCTTCATATTCAACAATATTGTTTGTGCAAGGAAACTTTAATCTGAATACTTTTGGTATTAAGTATCCTTGAGGAGTGATGAACAATATGCCTGCTTCTGATCCATTCTATGTATAGGAGCCATCAAAGAATAATTTCCATTCTCTAGAAGAAAGAGTCATGATAGAGGAACCTAGAAATTCCAGTTGCATTGGTGTATCATCAATCATAGGTGCATCTGCTAATTGATTAGCAATAACCTATCTTTTTATAGCTTTTCTTTCAACATATTCAATGTCAAATTCACTTAAGAGCATGACCCATTTAGCTAATCTACCCATGAGGGCAGCTTTGCTTAGTAGGTACTTGAGTGGATCAATTTTAGCTACCAAATGTGTGGTATGAGCTAACATATAATGTCTCAATTTCTATGATGCAAAGATCATGGCTAGACAAGCTTTCTCAATCATTGAATAGTTCTTCTCATATGCAACCAATGTCCTACTGATATAGTATATATCTCTTTCCTTCTTATTCTCATCATGTTGTGCTAGCAATGCCCCTAGTGATGTATATGTTGTAGAGACATATAAGATCAATGGCTTCTTGTGAATAGGAGGCATCAAGATAGGAGGATTTGATAGATATTGTTTGATATGGTCAAATTTCTTTGTACATTCTTCATTCCATGCAAAGGTCACACCTTTATGTAATGTTTTTGTAAAAGGTTGTGATATGTCTGCTAGCTATGATATGAATCTTCTAATACATTGAACTCTCCCTTGCAATGTCCTCATTTGACTAATATTTTTTGGAGGTTGCATCTCCATTATAGCCTTCACTTTAGCTGGATCCACTTCAATGCCCTTCTTTGAAACTATGTATCCCAAGAGCTTCCTAGAAGTGACACCAAAAGCACACTTCTTAGGATTTAGTCTGAGACTAAATTTTTCCATTCTATCTAGTATCTTGCTCAAGTCATTTAGATGTTTAGCTCTGATCATAGATTTTGCTAAAGTATCATCAACATAATCTTCCATAGTCTCATGCATCATGTCATGAAAAATAGATGTCATTGCTCTTTGATATGTAGCACCAGCATTTTTAAGCCCAAATGGCATGACATTCCAATAGAAGGTGCCCCATGCACATGTAAAAGCAGTTTTCTCTTGATCCTCTAGAGTAATTTTTATTTTATTATATCTAGAAAAACCATCCATTAAAGAATACATCTCAAAGCTTGTAGTCATGTCCACTATCATATCAATGTTAGGTAATGGAAAATCATCCTTAGGGCATGCTTTGTTTACATCTCTAAAGTCTGTGCACACTCTGATTGATTTATCTGGTTTTGAAATAGGTACAATATTAGAGATCCACTTTTCATAGTCAATAACTCAGATGAATCTGGTTTTCAGGAGCTTCTCTAATTCAGCTTTTACCAAGAGTGCAACGTGAGGATGCATCTTTCTCAATTTTTGCTTGACAGGTTTGACATTTGGAGCTATAGATAAATGATGCATTATAAGATTAGGATCCAACCCTGGCATATCTAAATATTTCCATGCAAATTTGATCTTCTTTTCTATTAGGAATGTAGTAAATTTTTGCTTCTCTTCTTTTGATAAAGATTGTGCTACATGGATCAACTGCGGTTCTTCTACTATTCCTAAGTTGATGGATTGAGTGGGCTCAATTAGAACTAGAGATCTATCCTATAAATGACTCAAAAGGACATCAAATATCTCATCCTTAGGCACCTCAGACAGGTTTTCACCTTGGATACATCTTTTATTTTTACTTTTGTTGGTTCTGAGACTGCCACAAAGTGGTTTTCACCCTCAGAATTCCTTTTCTTTTTATTCTTATTTTTATTCTTTTGACTAAGATATTTGATGTCTGACTCCATCATGTTGATGCTTAGTTCATTGATGGAAGTGCTCATAGGCTCAACTACATTTAGGTAGCAAGCAAGGGCATAGTCATTTAGGAAGGTATAAATACCACGGTTCAGGTTCGTGTAAGTTTGATCAAGAAGTTTAGGATGTTGGATAGTCAAAATGGGGAAAGATTGGGAGATAGTGTTTACAGATATGGATCTGTCATCATTGGTCTAGACCCAACACTCAAGTTCAAAGGTGATATTACAACTTAAGACATTCAATTCATGAATAGGCTCAATGTCATCGTGGGAGTCCACCTCAGCCATCGGTGGATCAAACTCGATAAGTTCATCATTTCAGTCTAGACTTACATTGGGTGTAGGTGCATATTGGTGAATAACATCAACATGTTTTTATGTGATAAGCTCATCTTCTTCTGGAATGGCTCCCCATTCATAGTCATTAGATTCATCATCTATGCCTCTAGGAAATCTAAGAACATGAGTAAAGTCAAGATGAATACCCCAAGAAGGGCTACCCTCAGATTATGATTTGATTTCATACTCATGTGAATCTATCTTAGAAGAACTACCACCTTCCTCTTTGTCTATTTGATTGTCTTTGAGATTAGCTAGTTCTTGTGTTGCAACTACCTCTTGCTCTATAGTAGGTTCTTGTGTTTCTACTACATTGATTCTTTTTATTGGATTCAGTTTCAAGGAGGTCTTTTATTTCTTTAGGAAAATGCTCATAAGGGATAAGTTCTGAGCTATCTAAATCACTATCTGATGGTTTAGTTTCTTCCTTCTTAAGAATGGGTTCTCTTGGTGTGATCTACTCTATGACATGAGAACAATTACCTTTGAGGTGGAAGGGTTTCTTCTTGAAGCCTAAGCCAACAGTATCTTTGTTTACTCTACCAGTATGTGAAATAGGTGTCATAAGACCTTCTCCTCTGATTCCTAGAGGTCCTTTACCTGGATATCTCATCTTAGCTATCAATTTATCTCTTGGACCATATGCCTTAGAAGGGATTTTGGATACTGTAGAGTCACTAGTTTGAACAACTTGAGATGCAGGTTCATCCTTGTATAGCCATGCAAGCACAACTTCATCTTCTTCAAATTCTTGTTTGGAGACTTGTTCTGCTACAAAATTCTTTTTATATGCCTCAAGGGGTTCTTTAGATTCTAGTTTGGACTGCTTCAAAGATTTCCCATAAGACTTAGGTTAGATAGGGAGAGATGTCAAAGATAAGAATAGCTCTATAGTATATTCTCCCATACTATTTTCTTTGATATTGACCTCTTTTGCAATGTCTGCCATTTTAGATGTGGATGCTTCTTTTGTTGGCTTAAGAGAAGATTCTCTATTATTAGGCACAAGTTTATCCACACCTTCTTTCAATGTATTGCAAGTGGTAGATATGTCTGCTGAAATAGTGACCTCTACTCGTTCATAAGGAAACTTCAAGCATTGGTGGAATGTAGAAGGAATAGCTTGCATTTCATGTATCCATAGTCTTCCTAGAAGAATGTTGTAAGCCAAAGGTAGATCAAGTACTTGACATATAGTATCTCTAATGATCGAACCTTCTCTAATAGGTAAGACAATGGTGCCTTTAGAAGATATTTATTGTTCAACATAGGCTTTTATAGTTATTTTCTTTCTAGGATCAATAGCCATTTCTGAAAATCCCAATTGTGTGACCAAGCTATAAGAACAAATATTTAGGCCAGCACCCCCATCTACCAACACACATTTGACTCTATGGTTCTGGATCAAGACTTCTATATGCAAGGGCTGGTTATGTGGGTGACTCAAGGAGTTGTCATCTTCCTCTAAAAAGGAGATATATTGTGGAGATGTAAGATGTCCAACCATAGTCTAGAACCTATCTAAATCAAGGTCATCAGGAACATTGGATTTGAGCAAAGCTTTGTCTAAAATAGCTCTATGAGCTAGAGATATCCGAAGCAACTCAAACATGAAGATTTTTGCATTAGCATGTTGGAGTTGTTGAACAATGCTATAAGATGTTGGCCTCATATCTATAGGATTGGAAGATTTAGAAGAAGCCTTCTATTTGGAAGTGGAAGAAAGAGTAAAGGGCATCTTAGGGACATTTGATGAATCTAAGATTTGTCCATTTAGATGTGCCTGAGCTTGTGATCAAGTAACGATGTTAGCTGAAGGATGATCTCTATCTCTTCACAAAATTGTGATGACATTGCAATGCTCAGAGAGACAAGGTTCAACCATATTGATAACAACATTATTTCCAGGGTAAGCATAATTGACCTTTGCACCCATATTAGGTTGAGAAGATGAAACTTCTTGACCATGTTTCAGAAATGGTTCTGTTAATGTTGTATGATCATTATTGCTCTTATGATTGTCAATGGTGATGTATCCCTTATCAATCAGATCTTGAATAGTATGTTTCAAGCATAAGAAGTTATTATTTTTGTGACCTTTACCCTGATGGAAATCATAGAATTCATTCTCTCTCCACCATTTTGGTTTAGGATCAGGATCAGATTGTCGGATCTCAGGAAAAGAGATGATGTTATTAGCTAGTAGAGTTCTCATAGCTGATTCCAAAGATTCTCCAAGAGGAATGAACTTTCATTTATTATCAGCGGACCAAGATTTGTATTCTAGCTTCTTTTGAGATGGTTCGGGCACCTTTTTCTCTAAAGCTTTGATGGCTTGGGTGCCAATAGTTAGATTGAAAGCTGGTGCCTTTGAAGGGGCATGTATAGTATCAACAACACCATCTATGATGATGCCTTTATTCTTGTTCCAATTTTTGTTCTTGTCTTTAGAACTAGATCCTGATTTGTACTTGTCCTTTTAAAGTGTGATGTCTCCTTTTTTTACAAGTACTTTTTTAATTTTGATCGCATTGTCTACCATCTTATCAAAATATGTATGATCTTGCATTTGTAAAGGGTAGTTGATCTCTGGGACAAGATTATTGATGAAGATTTCCAGTTTCTCAATTTCTAGAATAGGTCTAGCATACAGAGAGAATTTCTTCCTCCATCTCTTGAGAAATGTCAACAATGGTTCTCCTGCATATTGTTTGAGATTGCAGATATCGATCATGGTGACTAGATGTTGGATATTGTAGGAGTACTGCTAATAGAATAATTTGATCAACTCCTCAAAATTTTTGATAGTAGAAGGCAATCTAGAGAACCAATGAATGGCTAATCCTCCCAAAGATCAAGGAAAGAGATGCATCAGATAAGTTGGTTCATGCATGAAATCCATAGATTGTGTACATAATTCTCTGACATGATCTTGAAGATTTGAGTGTCCATCATACTTATCATATTTTGACATTTCCACCCCTTTTGGGAATGGTGGCATGTACAAGTTTTTGTCAAATGGAAAAGGACATAGGGCCTCCATGGAGAACTCCTTGGGTTCCTTTTCTTTCTCAAGGTTATTAAGTTTGACTTTCATGGCATGTATATGTTTCATCATAGCTATGAGTGGAGTTTCTTCCTCATGCGTAATGATATCTTTGAAACATTAAAGTTGGGAGGAAGTTTAGCTCCTTGATGAGATAATTGTAAAAAGTATGCTTTTATATCTTCTTTTAAGAAATGCTTCATCATTCTTTTGAAGTTATCATCATTTTGATATGGAGCAATTTCTTCAGGTGTGGGTTCCTAATCTACACCATGTTGAGACTGAGCTCTTTGAGAGCCAAAGTTTGTCCTTGCTTGAGACATGGTAGGAGTTCTCCCTAGGATAGATCAAGGAGGAGTTTTTTTATTACCTTTGTGAGCTGATTAGCTCCATGATTTGAGGAGTTCTCCCTTGGATAGATCGAGGAGGAGTTTTTTGATTGCCTTTGAGGAGTTTGTTGATTACCTCTATGAGTTGATGATGGAGGAATGTAACCAATTTTTAATCAAAATTTTCCAAGACCGTCATCTTCATAAAGACCAAAATTGTAGAGTTGTTCTAGAGTTGGAACCTTGATAGTGGTTATAGGTAAGGTATGGGATGCTTCTCCAGATTTCTTGTGAGAGGAAGCTCTAGTTTCCACCATTAACCTTAGGTGACGCAAAAGAATAAGATGAAGACAACTGAAGAAAGATCTAATTCTAGAAGATCAAATGATGTAACCTTGTCAAGGTTTGGTTGATTGAAGCTTGGATTAGATGTAAACGAAGGAGACGGTGCCCTGGATGTATGGGTAGATTCCCAAAAGATAGCAGACATGAGTTCACAACACTTAGCCATTTTGATGATTGATTGAAGATTGATAGTTATGACAAGGTTTATTGACACAAGATGATAAAGACTCGAATCGATTATACAGAAGGACAAATTGGATTCAAAAGGCCACTTTAGGAAAATGATTGGATTCTCAGTAGTTGCTGCTCTATTCTTGACATAGTGATTTGTTTGACAGATTTTGGAAATAGGCTGAAAAAACTAGGTCTCTAACTGTTCTGACAACTTTTTGGCAACTTTTCAAAATTTCTCAAATGACTTTCTACAGGCTCGTACGATAGTGGGTATAGCATGAAAAAACAATAGACAAATTCATATGACTATTGCAAAACTCACACGATAGTTAATAGTAGGGTTTTTTACTTTTCTGAATTGACTGGTAGTAAAAACTCATACGACAATATACCAGCTACCATACGACAATCAGGAGGTTCTGAAATGACTCTAGCTTACAACTTCTGACTCTCTGGGATGACTTTTGACTCCAGAAAGGAATTTTACTTCAAATTTTGCAAATTTAGAATTTTCAATTTTGGATTGTTTGTAAATTGTACTATCTAGATTTGAAGATTATACCAGATTCATTCATTTTCAATAACCATATAGATAAAAAGCACACAAAACAGCAAGCAAGTGATTTCAAGCATGTCTAAAAAAAATGAACAGGGGACAAAGCAACCCTGTGCATGAACAATCAAGTGACTGAATTGTGCTAATCCCTAAGAGTGCTAACAATGTATGTTCCAAAAAGTTTTGCAATAACACACATATTCCTAGAAAATGAAAATTTGGCCTCACTAGGGTTTTTAGTAATGGTTTGACTCTGCAACTTTTGTGATCTCAAGAGGGTGAACTCCAATCCAGGTGCATTGAGGTTTTGGCATAGTCTGAGAACTTAATCTTTAGGATCTGCTAGGGAGATCTGATAGCCCAACAAGAGACCACACCTATGAAGATTTCCTCCACAAGGACATTTATATAGCGATTGTCACTACCATGGAAAAAATAGCTATTACCGCTTGAGGTTCCGTCAACATGGTTGACCCAATTAAGGGAATGTCCACTATGGTTAACCCTCTCTAAAGGCAACTCACAAAATATACCACATGGAGACTGGTTCTAGATTCAAGGATCTGAGTTTCCATTACTACCCAAAAAGGGAGTAGAGCATAATCCTCTAGCCTTTTCACTTTTAACCAAAACAAAGAAGACAGATTAATCCCACACACTAAGACCAAGATTATCTCACAAAGATCTATGATGTCAATCACTCATGATCTATCAACCTCTCTGGAGAAAGAATGTATCAATCAGAAGTTGAAAATGCACAAATCTAGTAGAATGTGAGACACTCTCAGTATCCTCCCTACCTACAAGGGTTCCTTCGTTGAGAAGAGTTTCTCTAGAAACCCAGTCTCTCAAGAACCATGAATAGGGTTCATAGGGCCTATTTACTATGTGTAACAAAGATGCTAAAAAGAAAATCTATGTTCATTTTTATAGCCCAAAATGAAATATGTGATATGAAAGCAATAAAGGTCACACAAGCTTGACACACGAGAGTTCTTTTTAATCCAAATCGAAATGTTATTAGTTGAAAAGGTTACCTGAATTCCTTGCAATGTGCTTAGTAGATTTTTACCTATTTTTAGCAACTCTTGCACTTTTCCCAATCAAAACTAGCAGAAATCAATCAGACACAACAAATTTCAATCGTTAATGTTAGCTGTTAGTCCAAATTAGGAAAACAAATCTGAAAAACTGCCTGAAAAAGTGAAATGACAATTGAAACCTGGCACTAAAACTCATACAATAGTGGGTCACCTCCTAGATGATAGTCCAGAAAATCATACGACACTGGGTGTCAGACTAGACGACAATAGAGATTCCAAATGACACTGTAATTCCGATGGCATGATTCTCGATCAAATCAACTATCGTATGATGGTGAGTATCTCCTTGTATGATTTTTTGACAAAACTCCTATGAAAATTGTATTGACAAAAATTAGAAATCATAGCTTGGAACAGAAAATGACAAGAAGATGATAGAAATTGATAAAAATTAAATGGAAACCCATTTCAGGGCCCCACGGTGGGTGCCAGAAATGTGTGTGTGAATTTTGTACCTAGTTGTAGACATAACACTTCAGTAAAACATTAGAGGTTAGTAGAAATCAAAATCATGCAGTGAAATGGAAACTAATCTAACCAGGTGATTTACTTCCTTCTAGTAGATGCGAGTATGTATTCTCAGATTATACCAAGATTAGTGACCTTGACGACACCTAAGCGAAGGATTTGAATGCAGATTCTACATATGAAATGGATGCAAATTATTCTCTATTTTTGTGTTTTCTATGCAATAAGATGAAACAAATTGATATGAATCTATTCTAGATGAAAAACTGATATGCAATACAATTAATCTAACAATGATATGCTAAAATATGAATGATCTCACAAAGTTGTTGATTTTGCAAAAGAAGCTTCAATTCTTCAGATGTCAATCTGCCAGCATAAGTTTGCAAATTCTGAGATATGATTATGAAGAGCTAAGCCTTGATTTTATAGAAATCCAGGGCTTTGGGGATGCATGGAAAAAGCCATAAATCACTCAGATAAACTCAGGTTGATTTTTGAGTTATCAAAGAATAAAAGATAATTAATTCACAAAATCATGCAAAAATAGCTTTTTAACTCAAATTGGAGTTGAGTTTATTTTTAAAACAACTTGAATTGATTTTCTGATTTCAAGTTTAACTGCTTTTTGAATGTGCAAAATAATTATGAATTAAATAAATAAATAAAGTGATTTATTCTCAACTTAACTGATTTTAAAAATAAAATAATTGATTTATGGGTTAATCAATTATTAAATCAAACTTTTATTCAAAAATAATATCATTAAATATGACAACTTTCTTTAATTAATTAAATAAGAATTTAATCAATTAATGATAGGAATTTTGATTTATTGTCAAATTTAAATAATAATAATTAGGAATAAATGTAATTAAATTCAATTAAATAATTAAGTGGCAGTATTAAATCTAATTAATTAAATATCTTAGAATATTCAATTAATCAAACTTTAGGATAAATAGGATTTATCGCCAAATAATCATTAAATTAAAGATAATTAGGATAAATAGGAATATTGCTAGGAATATTCCCCGATGCAGAATTTAGGATAATCAATTAAGATTCGATAATGTGTTGAGGTGCCTTAGGTTAGGACTTTGATGTCAATTTCATTCGATGTGTCGATGTAGGAGATTAATGAACCTATAGCCCATTTTTGGGGTATTACACAAACCTCCTTTCTATTGATTTCTTGTCATACAAAATCTTAACTTGCAACTGCAACTTAGCATTCCTTGAAACTGATTCTCTTCTAGTTTCATCCAGCCTAATTAAATCTTCAATTCTCAACTACATTTCATCCTCCAGATCCTCATCATATATTTGAACAAAATTATACATCTCTAGTAAGTTGTTCTGCGGCATCCTTGCATGTATTCCATACACTAGGTCAAATGGTGCACATACAATTTCCTTTTTCACAGTTACTCTGTCAGCCCATACAACTAATGGAAATTTTGAATTCCATGCCCTCTTATTCTTTTCAAGAATTCTCTTGAGAATATTTATCAAGCTTTTATTAGTTGCTTCTGCCTGTCCATTTCCTTGTGGATGATAAGGTGAGGAAAATGATATCTAGACTCCTAAAGCTTTGCAAGATTCTTTGTACTCAACAGACCTGAAGCACATTGCATTATCACTGACAATCCTTTCAGGACAACCAAATATTGTAACAATATTATTCAATAGGAAGTCAATCACCACCCTTCTTGTTGCATTCCTTGTAGGAATAGCCTCTACCCATTTTTAAAAATAATCTGTGGCAACTAAGATCCAAGAGTGTCCTCCACTGGACTTGTTTGGGAATTCACCTATAAAATCCATTCCCCATTGCTGGAAAGAGGCATGCACTTCTATTGGCTTCAATGGTACATTTCCTAAAAACTTGAGCTTACCAAAAAATATCTGACAAGCATCACACTTTCTTACCAATTGTTCTGCATCCTTGAAGATTGTGGGCCACCAGAATCTTGCTCTCAAAATATTTTGATCAGTAGTTTTTCCCATATAATGTCCACCACATATCCCCTCATGCATTTATCTCGACAATTTGTCAGCCTGATTTTCATCAACACATTTCAAAAGTATGCAATCCAAATTCCTTCTATACAACTTGCATTTTATAATTACATACTTGATTGCCTGTAGTTTCAATGTCCTTTTCTTGCTATCATCCATTCCTGATGGACACTTCATATTCCTCAAATAATAGATAACATCTTGATACCAAATACAATCATCCATATCAAATGTGTAATCAACCTCAACTTGATTTATCTGATTTGCATCAAGATTGGACTGAGCCATCAATTTTGCCAATCCTTGTCCTCTAACCAACTTGGTAATTTGGATATCAATGTTAAACTCTTGAATTTTATTAATCCATCTGCATCTTCTCCCAGACACTTCCTGTTGTGAAAAGATATCCTTTACCATAGCACTTGGTACAAAAGCAATGACAACTGCTCCCATCAGATAGCACCTAAAAGCCTTCACTACTTTCACAAGTGCATATGCTTGTTTATCATTGATGTCATATTTCAATTTAGTAGCCTACAAAGATTTACTGAAGAATGCAATAGGTTTCTCAAAACCCTCATTTTTCTGTAATAGAATTATAGCAATAGTATGAAAAGATGCAAAAGAAAAAATGTACATTGGAACATCATACTCAGGTGCCTTAAGAACAGGGGCATCTTTAATTACCTGCTTGATATTCTTGAAAGCTTCATTAGGCTCACCTTCCCATATGATCTCGACCCCCCTTTTTAACATTTTGGATATTGGCCTAGTGACTTTAGCAAACTTTGTAACAAATCTTCTTAGGAAATTTATCTGGCCAAAGAAGGACTAGATTCCCTTCACATTTTTTGGCTTCTGAATCTTATCAATTTCCATCACCCTTTCAGGATCAATTCTTACTCCTTGCTTTCCAACTAGGTGGCCAAGCAACTTTCCCTTAGTCACACCAAATACACATTTCCTTGGGTTTAATGAGATGCCATACTCCAAGGCTCTTGCAAATATCTTCTCTAAATGAGAACAATGATCTTCTTCCTTCTTGGAATATGCAATTAAGTCATCTTGAAAAACAACAAGAAAAACATCTATAAAATCTGCAAAGGCAACATCCATTGCCCTCTGAAAAGTAGCACCAACATTTGTGAGACCAAAAGGCATTCTCACATAAACATAATTTCCCCAAGGTGTTGTGAAAGTTGTCTTAAACTATTCTAATTCCTTTACAATAACTTGATTGTAACCAGAAAAACCATCCATCATGGAAATCAAATCAAAACCAGTTACCCTTTGCAACATAGCCTCCATATTAGGCAAGTGATAATTATCCTTTAGAGAAGATACATTTAGGTTCCTGAAATCCACACAATCTAATATCTCCATTCTTCTTCCTGACATGAACCAAATTTGACACCCAAGAAGAGTGCCTCACAAGCTTTATGATTCCAGCATCTCTCAACTTCATTAATTCTTCTTGCATCTTGGGTGCTAAGATAGGATTGATTGGCCTTTGTTTTTTCCTAAAAGGTCTAGCATCTTCCTTCAAAGGAATAATATGTTGAAAAAAATCTTCCCTATAAACCTTTAGGTCATCATATGACCATGCAAAAACATGCCTAAATTTTCTTAACAATTCAATCAAATACTTTCTTACCTTTTGATATAAACCTTCTTAGGTGTCTCGTGTGTACCAAGATTAATTTCATCCACATAAATTTGATCTCTCTTCTTAGTATCCATCTGAACTCCATCCTGACTATCAAATACAGTTTCTAAAACAACAAGTCCCTTAGGAACCTTATTAATCTTAAGTTGCAGGACTTCATTACCAAGGATGACCTCTTTTCCTTCTACAATCTCAACCAAGGCTGAGCAATCTACTTCCTGACCATGATATTGATCTTCACAATTCATAAATCTCAAAATATCTTGGTCATCTTCAAAGACTTGCCAATTTTCAACATTATTTGGTATACTCAACCTAGTCTGAATTTCAACTTTAGAGACACCAACAAATGTAATGTCACTAGGATTGATTGCTATATTGGCTAACAAGTCAACCATTTTATTGTTGCTCCTATCCTTCCATACAATATTGAAAGCATCAAAACATTCAATCATGTCCCACACAACATTTCTATATTACTTCAATCTCTTGTTCTTGGAAGCATACACTGATCTTACTTGGGACACAACTAACTCTAAATCACCAACAACCTTTACACTTTTAATTCCATGCTTGTGTGCTAACCTCAATCCTATCATTAATGCCTCATATTCTACTATATTATTTGTACATGAGAAGCTTAATGTGAAAGAGAACTTGTAAGTATTTCCATCAGGAGAAATGAGTAAAACACCTGCTCCTGACCCATCTTTGTAGTTTGCACCATCAAAGTACATCACCCATAAATCACCCTTCTTAGATTTAGCATTTACCTCCACAGAGATAGGTGGCAATATAGGCTCCTTTTCAATCAAAGTGGCCTCTTCCCTAAAATCATTGATGTCAGTATCCACAAAACATGTAGTTTTATTGTCAATATTCCTTTCAATCATGTGGCATACTCTTGGTTCTTGCTCAATCTTAATAAATTGATTGTCAATCTTAAAGGTTGCATAGGACAAGTCACATTGTAAACTTCCACCCATGGTGACACTCCACTTCCTAGATAGTAACATCCCATAATGAGGAGGGATATCCACCACCAATACACTCATTGTCAAAATTTTCTCTGGATAGGCTGTCAATCTATAGGGCATTGCATTTATAGTCCCAATAACTGGTACTTCTCTTTGATCCATTGCACAACATTTTCCTTGAACTGTATCAACTTTAAGGCCCAACTTCTCCATGATTTTGAAAGGCATGATAGTATTTGAAGCACCTGAATCAATCATACAATTCCTTAATTTCATTTCATTCACAAGGATACTTAGGAAGAAAGGATCTATGTTCTCTAGGCTAGCATTGACATAATTGTCTAAATATATAGGTGGTATTTGAGACACCATTCCCTGAACTTTCATTCCTTTCATAACTTTAGCCTGGGGCTCATTTGCATTACAAGTAACATTTTTATCATGAACATTATCTACCCATGCAAGAGCTTTGTCCTTATGTTTAGGGATTCTCAATAACTCTGACAAAGAAATCTTGATAGTAATCTGAGACAATACAACCAACATGTCAATAGGGGCGGAGGAAGGAATCTCCATTTACATTGCTTTAGTATCCTTTTGTTTCTCTGATATATTAGTTGTAGCTGTTATTTTCAATTTTGTAGTTTTAGCCATTATGTTAACTAGCTCTTTTACTTCCTTTTGATTATTTTTGTCATGAAGGGCAGAGATCTTCTCATTTCCATCACCCTTAGGCTCCCATTTCTTAGCTCCTATATTTTTGAATTTCACTAAGGGGTCATCTTTTAATTTATTTCCAACAAGCTCCTTGGAACTGGTGTCTTTTATGAACATTCTTGCAGCTTTTCATCATTTGCTATCATATTTCTTATTTGTACTTGAGCTACCATATCTGTAGTAATCCTATCAATTTATTCTTTTGAAGGTCTTCTTAAATTTATTAGCTTTGAGGAAGAGTTCATATTACATATCTTTTCATCAATGTCTTCATTATCAGAGAATACCTCCTGATGGAACAAAACCTTATTTTGTCTTTTCAGGCACACATCAGTTTCTTCACCAATATCAGAATCATCTTCGTATCCTAAATATGAAGATGCCATGTTACACCCAATATTGTCATGAGTTTCTTCTTGGTCAGGTTTATCAGAAACATCATCTTGATATGAAACCATGGATTGTGCAACCACACAACACTTTGCAGAATGAGGAGACTGGAAAGCAACACACCATGGTGTGTCCTCCACGAAATTCATAGAAGCCTTTTGTAGAGGATCAGGGACAGATCTGTCATTTTTTCCTTTCACAGCAGGGACAATAGGTTTTCCATCCTTCCATTGGATGTTATAAGGATAATTTTGTAGCCTATTCTGCCTATTGAAATTGTTGTTGAAAGAAGGCCTATCACTAGTAGAAATCTTTTCATTTCTAACAGTAGGTGTTTTAAAATCCTTTAGTGCATTTAGCACCTTATCCAACTTGTCTTCCTCTTGCTTCTTATTTTCAATATTTCTCTCATTATCCCTTTTGTATTTTTTATCCCCAAACAACTTAGGGTCATCTCTTTTTCCACCTAATTTCCCTGATATTTTCATATTGTTTTCAATATTGATAGCAATCCGAAAAGAATCTCTAAGAGTTCTTGGTTCTTTGTCCCTCAACAAGTATCCCATTTTTCCATCAAAAGCATTGAAATATGTAGTTAAGAAGATATTGTCATCTAACCTCATGACTTGAAATAGTTTATGCACACCCTTCTGAAATCTCATGTTGAACTCAGTTGCAGACTCATTCTGATTTTTCCTTACGGTATTAAATTCATTCAACATAAAAATGGCATTAGGCCTATCACCATATTGTTCCTTGAAGCATTTCTCAAAGGAATCCCATGTGTCAATACATCTGTTAGGGAGTCTTTTGAACCAATCTCTAGCATCTTCCACCAAAGACTGAACAAACAATTTCATGACCACATCCTCATGTTCAACCTCATAGTCATTTAACACATTGACAAACAACCTAAGGTGTTCTTCACAACTAATGGCATTATTACAAGGGAATTTGGGTATTTTGTCTCTTATATCAGTGGGAAAAGCATTAGGGTATCCCGATATTCCATCAAAGCTAATTTTTCTATACCCCTCTAATTGCATAGGCCTTCTCTAAAAACACAAATTAGTGTTTCTACTAGAATTAACATTTACATTTACATTTCCATCTACTTGTACACTCGACTGATGTTTAGGGTCAACATTTATATTGGCAGATGAAGTAAGCAATGGATTATGAGTAGTACTACTACCACATGGAACAACATTAGAAGTTGTAGATGGCATACCAATGTCAGTAGAAGATGGTCTAGGGATAGTTGCAAATGAAGCCTTCAAGAACTGAATCTTCTTTTTTTGCAATGGAGGCTTCAATTTTAGCCTTTTCCAATTCTCTTGCAAGATCATCATCTTCCTTTCTTTTCTTTTCCATGTCTACATCTTCATTTGAAATAGGTGGTGAGACCCTTGGTATTGCCGCTGGCTCACTTATTTGAATCCCCACCATCTTTTGTTTTCTCTTCTCATTAACAATAGTAGTAGGTTTGGTAAATGCACATTCATTTTTATCTTTAGGCAGAGAAGTATAACTCTGAACCTGCCTAATCACATGACTCTCTTTATCAAATTCATGGTCTTGAAGCAAACGTTCCCTTTCACTTCTCAAAGCATCAAGATCACCAAAGACATCATGCTGCAAATTTTGAGGAGCAGAAGCAAGCATTTTGTTTATCTCCTTTAGCTCATTAATCTTTCTAAGTAGAGACTCTCTTTCTATTAATGCATTTATTTTTTCAGCCTCTCTTTCCTTTTGTAATCTTTTGTGTATGGCATCTTTCTCTGCTAACTTTAATCTCAATGCACCCAAATCATTTGGGTCAATCATAGTGTCTTCAGAGCTTGATGACACATCCATATCAGTGAGATTTTGATATGGGAAACAGACCCACCTTGGTCCCATGGGCTTCCCTCTAAACATATCCTCATCAAGATCTAAATTTGGTCCAAAATGCATTTCTCTCACTTATACATCCCGATCTGTAGGATGTGAATCTTTGTCTTGAAATAAGGCCTATGGGGTATCATAAAAATTATCTTGAGAGCAGCCACTATCAGATTTAGAACTTTTATATTGTGAATCATCCTCATTGGAAGATGCATGTGGTGCTCTATTTCTAGCATTATTTTTTTCTTTTATAGGGTGCTAGTAGATTCCCCATCTCTTCTAATCCAACCTTTCTTTTTGTGTGTGTGAAAATTGTACTTGATCTGTAGACACAACACTTCAGTAAAACATTCGAGGTTAGCTATAATGAAAACCGTGCAAAATTGAAATCTAATCTAACCAAGTGATCTACTACCTTCTAGTAGGTGTGAGATTGATGTTCTCAGATTGTTATTGAGATTAGTGACCTAGACGACACCTAAATGAAGGATTTGAATGCGATTGATCTAGATATGAATTGAATGCAATTAAGCTATTTTTTTGGATTTTCTATGCAATAATAATGAAAAACTGATATGAATCTATGCTACTATGGAAATTGATCTAACAATGATATGAATCTATGCTAAATGATATGCAATGCTCAAAACTAGAAAGATCTCACAATAGCTTGGATTCACAAAGATGATTCTTCAGACTCCAATTCGACAGCGTGAGAATGCAAATTTGTGGATGAATTATGAAGAGTTGAGCCTTGATTTTATAGAAATTCAGGGCTTTGGAGGTGCATGGAGGAAAGCCATAAATCACTCAGATTAACTCAGCTTGATTTTTGAGTTATTTGATAATAAAGATAATTTAATTCACAAAAACATGCAAAAGCTAAGTTTTTAACTCAAAATAGAGTTTAACTTTAATTGATAATTGATAGTTGTCTGCTTTTATGATTGTGCATGTTTTATTTATGAATTAATTTAATAATAAAGTGATTTATTTCCAACTTAACTGCTTTTAAAAATAAAACAATTGATTTATGGGTTAATCAATCATTTAATCAAACTTTTATTAAAAACTATATTATTAAATAATGACAACTTGCTTTAAAATAAGAATTTAATCAATTATTCATAGGATTTTGGATTTATTGTCAAAATTAAATAATACAATTTAATAATAGATAGAATTAAATTTAATTACATAATTAAGTGGCAAGATATTAAATCTAATTAATTAAATATGAAAATATTCAATTAATCAAACTTAGGATAAATGTGATTTATCGCCAAATAATCATTAAATTAAAGATAATTAAGATAATTAGGAATATTGCTAGGAATATTCCCCGATGTAGAATTTAAGATAATCAATTAGGATTCGATGATGTTTAGATGTGCCTTAGGTTAGGACTTCTATGTCGATTTCATTCGAATTGTTGATATAGGAGATTAATGAACTTATAGCCCATTTTTGGGGTATTACATTTTGCCCCTCTTTGAATTGTTGTGCGAAGCCCAGTGGTTCAAAGATAGTCTGTGTTTGATAGAGATATGAAACTGATTCGAAATTGATAATTGATATGAGACAGAAACTGATTGAAATTGATTTGATATTAAGATAATAGGTCCTAAATGACCAAAGATAATGTTCACTATAGCAGCGATGAGCCGATGATTGCGAAAGAGTGTCAAAACACCTGATTCCAAACCTTAGGATTGCTAAGAAGTGAGTGACCGGTTCTAGACTTGATTGTCTTAGCAGAACTAGAAGGTATCACATCTGAACCCTTCAGTTGCTGAAGAACCAAGGAAAGAACACTATGATCCGATGGTTGCAAAAATTGATACAGTTTACAAGATTAGGAAAATACCAGATTGATATGGATCAATGAATCTGATATGCCCCAAGTGATGATAGATTTGCCTCATGCGATGAGGTCTTTTGATGAATCAGCAACTAGACATGGTTGTTGTCTTGATTACTGAGGAAGATATGATTTCCATAAAGATATGATTTCAAATTTGATTACAGACTTTGAATGATGTGCAATACCATGCCCCCTTTGGGATTAAAATTGAAATCTGACAAGAGAAGTCAGTGTTGAATAGTTTAGAAGCATGTTAATTGATTGGAAAAGTGGTTATACACATTCAAGAATGCATTATGCATCATTTAGAGGTCCTAGAGACCATGTTTGATGAGGTTTGACCATAGTTGACCAAGTTGAAATTTTGATAGTTTGATGTAAGATAATCAATTAAGTTGAATTATGGATTTCTGTGATGATCGAAGGTCGAATATGCAAGTAGTAGACCGTCCTGGGCCCAAAATTTTAAATCATGATTTTGACATAATAAACGATCTTAGATTTGAATTTTGATCCCGAAAATGGATTCAGAATGTCGAAATTAGCCAGGGGTGTAATTTTCATGAAAAATGGAGCACTTTTGAAAATTAGGTCAAATGCTATATAAAGGCCTGAAGGGTCATTTTTAATTCATTTCAATCATTTGACTTTGGAGATCTTGCGGAGCCCTCTGAGTGAGAAAATGGCAGAACAGCGAGATCTGAAGGTTCCTGTGAGTTCGCATTTTTTTTTAGCGTAGCCAGAGATACCAGAGACCCTGACAGTATGGACATTTGGTAGGTGGACCTCTGTGCCCCTCTGAAAATGCAAATTTTTCATGTTTCATAGCATTTTAAAATTTTTTCATACATGTTTTGTTGTTTTAATTTTTGCATGTGTGAAAACTCATATGAGTCCCATACCAGACTCGTACAAGATTCCATTTGAAATTTATGTGTTGTTTCAAGTCCACCCAAGTGTCGTATGAGAGGGACCCTTGTGTCATACGACATTTCATCGGGTCCCTCGAAACTCGTACGATCCCGGGCTTAGTGTCGTACGACCATGTATTGTCATTTGGTCTTCTATGGAATGTCGTACGATTTTTGATGCCAGTCTAGACTATCGTATGAATAATAGAGTGTTGAAAACTGACTTTTAGGGCCAAATTTTGACTTTTTTGATGCCTGATGCTGATATCTAACTGGTTGACCTACCTTCTAAAGTACCTGACTTTCCAATTTCTGTACTATTAGCCTATTATTGAACCCAATTTCTGATAGAATGCCCTATCTTTGTATGATATAGGTGACATATCCAGATGTACATGTCTGGCATTCATACCCGACTACCCAGAGATTATGTATCGCGCTTTCAGACCCGATGAGGGTTCATCTTGCTGCCTGTGGATTCGTGTATTTGATTCATTTACCTGACATTAGGGTAAATCATGGCCTTTTGACTGCCTTGATTGAGAGATTCCATTCGGAGACACAAACATTTTATTTACCTACTGGACAGATGACCGTGACTCCAGAGGACATCTATAGGATACTGCGCATTCCATTTCATAGCAGTCAGCGTCCTGAGTATGTGAGTTCTAGTCAGGGTGGTCTTCATGCCTTTAGGCATCTATTTGGAGATGATACACAGTTGACGGGGTCCATTTCCTGGGAGACCCTTGTATAGAGATATGGTCACATGTACCCCTTAGAGTGCATTATTGCAGGGATGATTGGAGAGCTCATCATGCTAGGCCATCTGTAGAATGACTTTTTGATGGGATGGGCTCCGATGGTAGCACTACTTATGGCTACGCCCACTGAGCTTGCCTGGGGTCAGTGCCTCTTGGCACATATGTTTTTAGAGATGCATGAGATCGTGTATCAGGATTGCAAGAGCTTTGCTTCAGGAGCTCTTGTATTACAGATATGGGCCTGGGAGCATATCCCAGTATTGAGACCATTTTTTTCAGACACAGTGGCAGCCACAGGAGCTAGTGATATATACATATGCTAGTTATGTCACACAGGTCTGTATGGGTCATACTGAGTACTTTCAGCGATGTCTAGATGACATGACTTTTGTTCATTGGAGGCCATATTTGTAGATAGAGGTCTGGCCCACTGCGAGGGAGGAGTATAGTTTTCTTTTTCAGAGTCGAGTACTTATTGGCCACTCTCCCACTATTTTGGAGAGATTTTTGATTAGTAGAGTGTGGCGTCAGTATGGACGTAGATAGGATGCCCCATGAGAGTACACTGCATATGCTCACAATGTGTGTGAGATCAGGCTTAGATGGACATTGAGGCTCTCCTATTCCTTATGTGTAGAGGAGTATAGTGCCATTATAGGTAGAGATTGGGACTACTGGCCATAGGTTTTCAATGCAGGAGTGACAGACATATACATTGCATGGCTTGCAGATCATCCCATCCATAGATTCTCAGATCCTATGGAGTTGATACCCTCCATGGAGGAGGTGATGGATCTTATGGGTGTTCCTATGGTACAGGGCTTGAGACCATAGGTAGTGCATCCTACACCACCTGGACAAAGAGTGACAGCTCCATTGCAGAGATCATCTAGGCATATGAGGCCTCCTCATCCTTCTACTTCTCCCATAGGTACATCCATAGGGTCACATAGATGATCCAGGGGTGAGAGGGGTACTTTGGTCAGTGTCGGTGTGACATATGAGGTGTTGGCAGGTGAGCAGTTTGTAGCTGGTGATGTAGATCCCACATAGATAGACACCACTTTTGATTTGGGTGCAAAGGTTAGATGTCATAAGGCACGTAGATCAAATACCATTGGACAGTAGCCATAGCAGCCAGCACAGGATACAGAGATGCTAGCAATTGCAGTAGAGCCTACTATTCCTCTCACTTCATCAGAGATGATTAGATAGCTCAGAGCTTAGGTCCAGGACTTGAAGGTATAGAGTGCCAGATGGGAGGAGAGGTTTTGGGAGGCAGACAGGCAGCACACTAAGCTTCATGCAGAGCTTCACTCAGAGGTTCGGAGACTACAGATAGAGGTGACCCATCAGACCTCATGGGCTTCCTATTATGTGTCTGCATACTATGCTATTATTCCTACTGGGTAGAGAGTACCTACATCCTCTAAGTACATGGCAGCCTCAGAGGGAGCTAGGGCACTGAGGGTAGAGGTCATACCAGATGCACCACCACCTCCTCCACCAGATACCAAGGAGCACACTGAGAGTTGATTCCTGTGGTCATGTTTTGATATATTCTATTCTTTTCTATCACTAATATACCATTCTGATTCTGATAGCTTTTCAAAGTTCATTATTTTGTACATTGTGCCAGTAGTGCACCCCTGACACATTTCAAGATTTTTGATATATATGAGATCGATATTTTGATTGTGACTTCATTTGTACTTGTCATGATGTGGATTTATGATGATATCATGCTATGCTTATGCTATGATTAGTGTAGAATGTATGTATGGATTGATGCAATGCAATGATTTCTTTCATATGTATGGATGTTATGCAAATGGAATTGATTATGAAAAGATGTATGTATGATTTATGCTTATGCAATGAATGTAATGTAATGTAACAAATGATAATGATATAAGATGTAAATGTAGCGATACACATGATATGTTTTTGCAGGTTGATGAAGACAAGTACTTAGCCTTATGTCAAAAGGATGTTTAACCCCAGAGGGTTACTGCTCATGGTGTGATGAAGAGACCTTCGAGTGAGACTCAGCTCATGTTAGATGTGAAGAATTGATATGAAGAATTGTGTAAGCTTTGAAGTTCATTTAGTCATTGTGAGATCATGCAAAATGAAATACAACCTAAGACCTAGGACCTAGTCACTGATCATGTGTCGATTTGTTATCATCATTGAACTTGTAGGTAACCAGATAAATCAATACAATGCCCACTAGTGATAAAACCATAGACATATGAATATCGATTGGTATGCGCAAGAATCAATACAACACCCACTAGCTAGGCAACCATGGATATATGAATATTGATTTTATTTTCAGAATGTCAGATTAGATATAAGCACCAAGGCACAAATGCCAAGATGACCTGAATATCATGTCCATTTTGATATAGCAATTTGTACAAGCATCAAAACATAAACATCATGATGACCTAAATACACCTTGTGTGACAAACACATCAAACAACCAAGAGATCATTCTAAATCCCATGTGAATTACCCGTAGTGACCCTTTATCATTCAGATCCTTAGGTAAGATCGTGTTTCATAGTAGGAGAAAGAACTTCACTCAAAAAGACAATAGTTAGATCAAACTTCCTTGAATTGTTTGGGTATCAATGGTCAAGGTACGCATGGCCATCCAATTCAAGATAGAGACTCTTACAGTCGGACACCATTTCAATCCAAAATTTCCAAAGATGTTAGATTTTCACATACAAGCAGAAGACAAAGAAAAGATTATGCCCCTAGTCATCACTCTCTAAATCCTATAAAGGACATCGTCGAAGAGCTCAAAGGGACACAATATGCAAAAATCTCAATGCGAATTAGTAAGCATACAAGGAGATAAAAGCATGAAGCACAGATCATTTTCAGTTTGTTGTTTGATTACGTTGTTGCAGATGCAAAATCCTTTCTGGAGACACGACTAACTGACTAACTCACATGAAGCTTCAAAGGACTCTGAGTGGATATGATATGTCTAAGATACACTGGAGACCATAGGATATGACATTGATTGCCCCCAAGTTTGAACATTGATAGGATACAGACACTTGAGCAGATTGGTGGACAAACTGACTTATTGAAAACTGGAAATGCAAAAACAAATCGGGAGATATGTACAAACTAAAGCAAGACTAAAAGCTGGGAAAGACCAAGATTGCACTGATAGATGGAGCATTTTGAAACAAGTGGCACCCATTTTCTGGGTTTTCACCATCTTGGTAGAGATTCTATTTTTTCTACCAAGGCGCTTGTTTCCAGGTTTTCACCAAGGCACTTTTTTTTCTTTTTTCATTTTTTTTGTATTTTTCATTTTTTCAATTTTTTTTATTTTTGATATATTTTGATTTTTTTGTGAATCATCAAGGTGCTTATTGCTAGGTTTTCACCAAGATGTTCATTTTTTAAGGACTTTTTTTTATTTTTATAATTTTTTTAGGACATTTTACCATAGACTGAATGCCTTAGGCATAGAATTTCTTCTGATGGAGAATGTTGATTGGTTCTCAGAGCTATTCTCCTTCAGTTGTTGAGAGTTGATAGGCACTAGAGCCAAAAGTAGCAGTGAATACAAAGGGACCAAACCAATTGGGTTCAAACTTCCCCTTGCATTCTCGATGGGATTGATTTTTAGGATTTTCTCTCAAGACTAGATCACCAACCTGAAATTCTCTGTGTCTAAGTTTCTTGTTGTAACCTCTAGACATTCTCTTCTGATATACTCTAAGATGATCATACACTGCTTGTCTACGCTCATCTAGTAGTTCCAGTTCTTGTAACCTAGACACTCTGTAGTCATCATCAGTTACTAGACCATGCATTCTGATTCTTAGTGATGGGATTTCAACCTCAATAAGTAGTACCGCCTCAAACCCATAAAGTAAAGTGAAAGGTGTAGCCCCTATAGGTGTTCTGATACTTTTTCTATAGGCCCATAGAGCTAGATTAATCATGAGATGCCAGTCTCTGCCAGTTTTATTTACTGTTCTGTGCAAGATATTCAATAGATTTTTATTGGAAGCCTCTGCTTGGCCATTCCCTTGTGGATAGTAAATAGAAGACCAATGTTGGGTGATCTTTAATTTGGCACATAGATCATCTAGGTCTTTATTCCTGAATTGCCCACCATTATCTATGATTATGGAATGAGGGATCCCATATCTGCATATGATATAGTTTAAGATGAACATCAATATCTTCTTTCTCATTGCTTGTGTCAAAGGGACCACTTCTACCCATTTTGTAAAATAATCTGTGGCTGTGATTATATGGGTATGTCCGTTAGACGAATGAGGATGAATCATCCTGATAAGATCAAATGCCCATTGATGGAAAGGCCATTGTGTTGTAAAGGGGATTAGATCCCTCCCTGGAGCATGAATTAAGTTGCCATGCACTTGGCACTTTTGACAATTCTTAGCAAATTTGATAGCCTCTTTCTCCATTTCAGGCCAATAGTTCCCAGCCCTAATAAGTTTTTGAGCTAGTGTTAAACCATTCAAGTGTGACCCACAAATACCATCATGGACTTCCTCTAATGCACGTTGAGACTCTTCACATTCTAAACATCTAAGTAGCATACCATCTAGACCTCATTTGTATAGATCATTACCAATGATGACATATTGGGAGGCATTACGGATAAGGTATCTCTTTTCATGACGGTTGAAGGTATCGGGGATGATTTGGTCTTGGACATAGGAAAATAGGTCTTTGTATCTGGATGAATCATGACCAACAATAGTGCAAATCATGTGGGTTTCAGGGGAGTCATATGCAGGATAAGATAGTGCTTCCACCAGGAACTCATAGCATAGCTCATGTTCAGGCTACTATAATAAAGTAGATAGTGTTGCCATTGCATCGACATCCTTGTTCTCCGTTCTAGGAATTTTCTCAAATGTGATAGATATGAAATATTTCTTAAAATCATCTACCATTTTCTTGTAAGGAATGAGCTTTCCATCTTTAGTTTGGTACACATCATTGAATTGATGAATAACAAGTTGAGAGTCTCCATAGCTCTGTTACTCTCCATTCAATTGCTATTTTCATACCATTCAAAATGGCTTCATATTCTGCAATATTGTTTGTGCAGGGGAAATTTAGTTTGAATTCTTTTGGGATGGATTATCCTTGAGGAGTCATGAACAATATGCCTGCTCTAGATCCATTCTGTGCATAGGAGCCATCAAAGAACAATTGCCATTCTCTAGAAGATAGGTGCATAATAGAGGAGTTTGGAAATTCTATTTGCATTGGTGTGTCATCAAACATAGGTGCATCTGCTAGTTGATCAGTAATAACTTGACCTTTTATAGCTTTTCTTTCAACATATTCAATGTCAAATTTTCTTAGAAGCATGACCCATTTAGCTAGTCTACCTGTGAGGGCAGCCTTGCTGAGTAGGTATTTTAGTGGATCAATTTTTGCTACTAGATGTGTGGTATGAGCTAACATATAGTGTCTCAATTTTTGTGATGCAAAGATCACAATGAGACAAGATTTCTCAATCATAGAATAGTTCTTTTCATATGCCACCAATGTTCTGCTTATATAATAAATGGTTCTTTCCTTTTTCTCTTCATCATGTTGCGCTAGCAATGCCCCTAGTGATGTGGTTGTTGTGAAGACATATAAGATCAATGGCTTCCCATGAATAGGAGGCATCAAGATAGGTGGATTTGATAGATACTTCTTGATATGGTTAAATTTGTTCTCACATTCTTCATTACATGCAAAGGTCACACCTTTATGTAATGTTTTTGTAAAAGGCTATGATATGTCCGCTAGCTGTGATATGAATCTTCTAATAGATTGAACTCTTCCTTGCAATGTCCTCATTTGACTGATATTCATGGGAGGTTGCATCTCTATTATAGCCTTGACTTTAGCTGGATCAACTTCAATGCCCTTCTTTGAAACTATGTATCCTAAGAGCTTTCCAGAAGTGACACCAAAAGCACACTTCTTAGGATTTAGTCAGAGACTAAAATTTTCCATTCTATCTAGGATCATGCTCAAGTCCTTTAGATGTTCAGTTCTGATCATAGATTTTGCTAAAGTATCATCAACATAATCTTCCATAGTTCGATGCATCATGTCATGGAAAATAGATGTCATTGCTCTTTGATATGTAGCACCAGCATTTTTAAGCCCAAATGGCATGACATTCCAATAGAAGGTGCCCCATGCACATGTGAAAGTAGTTTTCTCTTGGTCCTCTAGAGCAATTTTTATTTGGTTATATCCAGAGAAACCATCCATTAAGGAATACATCTTGAAACCTGCAGTCATGTCCACTATCATATGAATGTTAGGTAGTGGAAAATCATCCTTAGGGCATGCTCTATTCACATCTCTAAAATCTGTGCACACTTTGATTGACCCATCTAGCTTAGAAATAGGTACAATATTAGAGATCCACTCTGCATAATCAATAACTCAGATGAATCCAGTGTTTAGTAGCTTTTCTAATTCAGCTTTTACCAAGAGTGCAACGTGAGGATGCATGTTTCTCAATTTTTTCTTGATAGGTTTGACATTTGGAGCAATAGATAAATGATGCATTATAAGATTAGGATCCAATCCTAGCATATCTGAATATTTCCATGCAAAGTTGATCTTCTTCTTTGTTAGGAATGTTGTAAATTTTTGCTTCTCTTCTTCTGATAATGATTGTGCTACATGTACCAATTGTGGTTCCTCTGTTGTACCCAAATTGATGGATTGAGTGGGCTCAATTAGAACTGGAGATCTATCCTATAAATGACTCAAAAGGATATCAAATATCTCATCCTTAGGTGCCTCAGAGAGGTTTTCACCTTTGGATACATCTTTTATTTTTACTTTTGTAGGTTCTGAGATTGCCACAAAGTGGTTTTCACCCTTAGAACTCTTTTTCTTTTTCTTTTTATTCTTGTTTTTCTGACTAAGATATTTGATGTCTGACTCGGTCATGCTGACGCTCGGTTCACTGATGGAAGTACTCATAGGCTCAATTGCATTAAGGTAGCAAGCAAGGGCATAGTCATTCGCGAAGGTATAAATACCATGGCTCGGATTTGTGGAGGTTTGATCAATAAGTTCTGGATATTTGATAGTCAAAGTAGGGAAAGATTGGGAAATAGTGTTTATGGATATGGATCTATCATCATTGGTCCTAACCTAATGCTTGAGTTCAAAGGTGATACTACAACTTAAGACATCCAATTCATGAATAGGCTCAATCATCATGGGAGTCCAATTCAACCATAGGTGGATCAGACTCGATAGGTTCATCATTTCATTCTAGACTTACATTGGTTTGAGGTGCATATTGGTGAATAACATCAACATGTTTCTTGATGATAAGATCATCTGGTTCTGGGATGACTCCCCATTCATAGTCATTAGATTCATCTTCTGATTCAGGATCTCTAGGAAATCTTAGAACATGAGTAAAGTCAGGGTGAATACCCCAAGAAGGGTTACCCTCAGATTTTGATTTGTATTCATACTCATGAGAATTTGTCTCAAAATCACTACCACTTCCCTCTTCTTGATTTTTTTCAAGATTAGCTGGTTCTTGTGTTGCAACTATCTCTTGATTGATAGTAGGTTCTTGTGTTTCTACTACATTAATTCTCTTGATAGGATCATCTTTATCATCAAGAAGGTCTTTGATCTCTTTAGGAAATTTTTCATAGGGGATGAGTTCTAAACTATCTGAATCACTATCTGATGGTTGTATTTCTTCTTTCTTAAGAAGAGGTTCCCCTAGTGTGATCTACTCTATGACATGAGAGCAATTACCTTTGAGGTGATAGGGTTTCTTCTTAAAGCCTAAGCTGACTTTATCTTTATTTTCTCTACTAGTATGTGGGAAAGGTGCCATGAGACCTTTTCCTCTAACTCCTAGAGGCCCTTGACCTGAATATCCCATCTTAGCTATTAATTTATCCCCTGGACCATATGACTTGGAAGGGAGTTTAGATACTGCAGAGTCACCAGTTTGAACAACTTGAGATTCAGGGTCATCTTTGTACAGCCATGATAGCATAGCCTCATCCTCTTCAAATTCTTGCTTGGATACTTGTTCTACTACAAAATTCTTTTTATATGCTTCAAGAGGTTCTTTAGAGTCTGGTTTGGATTGTTTCAAAGATTGCCCATAAGACTTAGGCAAGATAGGGAGAGATGTCAAAGATAAGACTGGCTTGATAGTATATTCTCCCATATCATTTTCTTTGATATTAACCTCTTTTGCAAGATCTTCCATTTTAGATGTGGATGCTTCTTTAGTTGGTTCAATGGAAGATTCTTTGTTATTAGGTAAAAGCTTCTCTGCACTTTCCTTCAAGGTGTTGCAAGTTGTATTCAGATCTACGGGGATAGTAACCTCTACTCCTTCATAAGTAAACTTTAAACATTGATGGTATGTAGAAGGAATAGCTTGCATTTCATGTATCCATGGTCTCCCTAGAAGGATGTTGTAGGCCAAAGGTAGATCAAGCACTTGACAGATGGTATCTTTGATAACTGGACCCACTCTGATAGGTAAGACAATGGTGCCTTTAGAAGATCTTTCTTGTTCATCATAGGCCTTGATAGTTATTTTCTTTCTAGGATCAATAGCCAATTTTGAAAATCTCAATTGTGTGATCAAGCTGTAAGAACAAATGTTTAGGCCAACACCCCCATCTATCAACACACATTTGACTCTATGGTTCTGGATCAAGACTTCTATATGCAAAGGCTGATTATGTGGGTGACTCAAGGAGTTGTCATCTTCCTCTGAAAAGGAGATATATTGTGGAGATGTAAGATGTCCAACCATAGTCTGGAACCTATCTAAATCAAGGTCATCAAGAACATTAGAACCGAGCAAAGCTTTATCGAGAATGGCTCTATGAGCTGGAGATATTTGAAGCAACTCAAACATGGAGATTTTCGTATTAGTGTGTTGGAGTTGTTGAAAAATGCTATAAGATGTAGGCCTTATATCCTTTGGATTGGAAGATTTGGAAGCAGCCTTCTATTTAGAAGCAAATGAAAGATTAAAGGGCACCTTAGGGACATTTGATGAATCTAGGATTTGTAATTTCAGATGCATTTGAGCTTGTGATCGAGTAACTGCGTTAGCTGAGGAATGATCTCTGTCTCTTCATACAATTGTGATGACATTGAAACTTTCAGAGAGACATGGTTCAACCATATTGATGACAACATTATTTCCAGGGTAGGCATAGTTGACTTTTGCCCCCATATTAGGCTGAGAAGTTGAGACTTCTTGACCATGTTTCAAAAATGGTTCTGTGAATGCTGTATGATCATTATTGCTCTTGGGATTATCAAAAGTGATGTCTCCACTATCGATCAAATCTTGAATGGTATGCTTCAAGTGGTAGAAACTACTAGTTTTGTGACCTTTACTCCAATGGAAACCATAGAATTCATTTTCTCTCCACCATTTCGGTTTGGGGTCCTGATCATTGTATACACCTAAAAATGGTCACCTAGACTATTAGCCCCCATTTGCTAAATCATCAATTGTTTATTCTTGATCAAATCCTAGTTCTATCATTTATTTGATTATTTTCTATGGGCTAACCATCTTATCCTAAGTCTTTATTTATTAAAAGGAATATTCCCTCCCTTTTTTATAAATAAAAAGCCCCCACTTTTCCTCTTATCCTAAGTTGCACAAATAAAGCATTATTCTTATTTTATAAAAAGGGAAAAAGCACTTTTTGTCTCATATGGACACAAAAGTCAACTCTTATTTTCTGATTGGAGGATATTTGTGCACATGGATTGCTCCTCTTTCAAGCTCCACCCTTGATTAAATCTTTTGCCTCTTAATCTCCATGGTCCATTGATTTTTCACCTCCTATAAAAGAAGAGCTCTCTTCCTCATTTGCACACACAATTTTTTATGCTATTGTTATGCTACAGGTTTTCTAGGTCATCTTGGAGCTTTTGGAGATATTCTTGCATCTAGGGTTTGAAGATTTGGAGCATTGTTGGCATTCATCTTGGATCTTCATCAACACTCTATCTTCTTGTCTTCATTCTTGCATCATCATGGCTTTCTCGCTTCATAGTTAGATTTCATTTCTTGCATAGTAGTTTCATTTTCATGGCATTCTTAGTTTAGATTTTCTTTATGCTTTAGATTAATTCATTGAATCTCTCATTGCATGGTTTACTAGCAAGGTTATTGGCCTAATAGCTCTAGCTGAGAGCATTCTTAAAACCCTTGCACTCCATGCCTAGGGAGCTATGGATCGATTTGTGATGGCTCATTCTTGAGTTTCCTTACATGTAATGATTCATAGAAGTGTGACACATTTATAGCACACATTTTTTGGCACCCACCGTGGGGCAACCCACTTTTTTACATGCTGGTTTTGATTATTTTTGGAGCTAACACTTGCTGGTTCTGATTATTTTTAGAGTTAACCCTTGTGCAGATTTGTTTGGAGATGGGAAACCCTAGATTTTAAAGATTTGATCATATCTCCCAAATGGATTGGTTTTTTGGTCTAAAAATATTTTTTTAGGTTGGTGACATATAAAAGAAGCTCCAAAAAAAAATTCAGAATTTTTGGAGGTGATTTGTATTTTTTATGATTTTTTCTTGATTTTTCATAAAAAATCAATTTCTGGCGAAAATCAATGTATTTTTCAAAAAATTTTACATTTTTGGAAAGGTCTTGGAATTATATAGGGGTTCCATTCATTTTGTTTTTAATTTAGAGATCATATCATGGCTCATTTGGTTGATTTACAAAAGCTAGTCTATTTTGGTAAAATGGCTCTCTAGGGCACAAATGAAGAGATTTTTCTAAAATTTTTACATTTTTGGAAATCTCTCTATTTTGTGATAGAGGTTTCTTTTTTGAATTTTAGGTTTAGGGTCCAAATTCATGTGGTAAAAATCAGATCTTGTTGACTAGGTCAAATGCAAAAAAAATAAAATTTTGTGATGGGTATGCACTTATTTTTCATTGTTCAATGCATGATATGAGTTATCATTTGGATTATTTGCTGGTTATCATTGCTCCTAACAATTAATTTTTAGATCTAATCCTAGGGTTTGCATAAGTTGGATATACATTGCATATCTTGTTTGCTTGTGTCTTATCTTGTTCATTTGAAGGTGCTCTTGCTTTCATGGAATATGCTTAAAACAAAGCGTTGGACTTGAGGTATTTTGTTACATCCCTAAAACACTTGGATCTTGGGATTAAAATTGAATCTCTCATGTGTTTGGCTTGAGTGTTTACATGCTTTCATAGAACACATTTCAATTGATGCTCTTAATGGGAAATGAATGAACATAGATTTGCTTTCATACAAGTTTGTGTAAGTGAATGCTTGTGTTTGAACCCTAAGTAATTCTTGGTTCCAATATCAAATATCTCATTGAGTGATTTAGGGCATGGATTCATTCTTTGTTTACATAGGGAGTTAAATGCACCACTTTTTGGACTCACTCTATGTTTTCTTGGAAAGTTAAATATTCTATTGATTCAACCCTTTGTCATTTGTGAGTAGTATTGATAAGCAACTTTAGATTACTTGTGATTGATCTAGATTGCTATCTTGGGTTATTGGACTCGCTAATCTGCCAGCCCCTCATTTCCACCCCGTAGTTGCAAGATCAGTGCTACATTAAAGGGGAGGGGTCTACAGGAAAGAAGTGTTAATTGCTCCACTTGGCAACCCTTTTGTGCTTTTTGGAACTCACTTTTTTTCTAAGGTGTGGACTCACTTTGAGTTGATGTGAGGAGTTAAATGTTCCACTTTTGGGCTCACTTTGAGTTGGTGTGAGGAGTTAAATGTTCCACTTTTGGACTCACTTTGAGTTGGTGTGAAGAGTTAAATGTTCCACTTTTGGACTCACTTTGAGTTTGTGTGAAGGGTTAAGTGTTCCACTTTTTGGACTCACTTCACATTCTCTTGAAGGGTTAAATGTTCCACTTTTGGACTCGCTTCACATTATCTTAAAGGGTTGAATGTTCCACTTTTGGACTCACTTCACATTCACTTGAAGGGTTAAGTGTCCCACTTTTGGACTCACTTTGCATTTACTTGAAGAGTTAAGTGTTCCACCTTTAGTGCTCTAAATACTTTTGATAGTGAATTACTTAATTTTATTTTTAGAAGGCCTGCTTGGGGACACACCACCTCAAGGGATGACCTTAACTCCTATGTTCCAGTGGAGTACAAATAGTGGGTGGTGAATCGAAAGACACCTCTCTTGGGAATTGAGTTTGATATCACTCTTGGCTAAGCCTCAAAGAACTTTATACCTTTGAGAAGTGAAGGAGGAGATTTGGGTTACCGTCTCCCCCCGGCTGTGTGATTTTGGATTCTTCTAATCTACAGATTTGGGCCTCACGTACCTTGCGTATATCAAGGACTCCCTTTAGAAAATCCATGTATAGCCTTATAGACAGCATGCTAGGATGTTGTTGTGTTTTATGTGCCTGCTAAAACATTTTCAAGAACATACACAAGTAGCATCTCTAGGGAGTAGAAATACTAAGTCACTATTTATGTTCATGTGCAAGGTTGTTTTGCCCCTTGCTCATTGTTTGAAGACAATTGCTTGCTTGAACTCCTTGATTGCTGTCTTATGTGCTTGATCATTGATAAAAATTTGTTGATATACTTACTTGATCTTTTAAAATGCTTCAAAACTAAGTTTTTCACATTCACTGGTTAAAAATTCATACAAATCTGCGCCCTGCTATTTTATCGCGTGCTTTGCTGAGGTATATCACGTGATAGTTTGTGCCTTCTAGACTATCACCCCGCTAGCCTGGAGTCTATTGCCCAACCATACTACAGTCTATCGCCTAGCTTAAGGCGAAGTATCACCCGAACTGAGAAGTATCGCCCTGTCTGCCTAGAAAGTATCACCCAGAATCTTTTTGCTGTCCTGTCATTGCTGCAATTTGGAGTGGCTAAACTTGCACTTTAACCTATCGTAGAGTGTCTTTTTTTGTTCTTACCTGAAACTGGTTTGTTACCTACATGCTTAGATTTTTTCTAGACTGAAACAAATGAGCTAAAACTATTGGGTTTGAGTTTAACAAATGCTACTCTTGATCACTTGTCGCATCACAGTTACCTCTCTAGCTACTTGCTTATTGAGCTTCTTTCTCGTTGCTCGGCTTTAGTCAATTGACTGCTATAAGTGCTTGAGAACTTTTGACAAGCCATCTCTCTATTGTTCTACTTTGACAAGTGATCTTTATTAGGTTTGCTTATCTCAAATCTAAGAAACTTTGTCTCATTCTATTAGTCAACCAGCATCTCTTTTCATGCCGGTTACAACTCGGTCTCAATTTGAGCAGGAGAGTCATCCTCCATTCAATTATACACAATTACCTTCTCCAACTAGACATTCAAAAGCACCCATTAGCAATAATAGTTCTAGTTTTGACCAATCTAAGAATTCTAAGGCTACACCATGGTATAAAGGAGGTTTCCTCTTTTCCACATTCAAGACCCCCAAAAACACAGACAGTGTCTCACTCACTTTGACTGAACAAGAAAAGTTTCAACTCTTGCAAGAACACTTTGAGCGTAAGGATAATCAAGCACACTTAGACAAAGAACACAATCAACAAAGGATGGATGCTACTAGGTGCATGGCTTATAGAGGGACATTTCATGAGCAACCTGAGACTAGTAATCATGAGCATAGACCTCTTTTTAATGGCAACAATGGCAACAACACGCCACCAAGATCTCCTCCAAGAACCACTTTTAGTATGCCTTCTTCACCTCCTAGACCTCCTCCCTCTCAAAATGAGGCAGAGGCTAATGATGAGATTTCTAGTGAGGATCTTATGAGATGTGAACAAGATGTGGATTTCCAACGAATGATGCATAAGCTTTTAGAGCGTAATGGCGATCAATATTTTCAATATATGACTTCTAGAGGATACAAGCTTCCTCTTGGCTATGATGTCAGACAAATTGTCCAACAAAGAGTACCAACTGAATTGGAAGTCCTTCAAGAAGAATTACGTCAGACAAATCAACGCCTTACCAAATGGCATTAGAAAGAGAGCCTCCAAAGGTCTCTTTTGTAGAATCAATTTGTGCTCTTCCTTTTGATAAAGATCTATACATGGTCCCGTTTCCTAAGGATATTGAGGTTCCTAAATATGACAAGTATGATGGAAATGGTGACCCTCATGACCATGTGTGTCATTTTTATGCTCTTAGTATGGACTTTCTTCATGAAGACACATATCTCCTATGCTTATTCCCTCGAAGCTTAAGAGGCCAAGCTTTGGAATGGTTTGTGAAATTGACACCACCGCTTAAGACTTTTGATGAGTTAGCTCAGTGATTTACCCAACAGTACTCTTACAACATCCAACAACTTGTCACTGTGATAGATCTCAGTAATCTAAGACAACATCAAGGTGATCCATTTGCAACTTACTTACAATGTTGGAGGTCATTGTATTCTCGATATCCTCGTCAACTACCTGAAAGGGAAAAGATTGATATTTTTGTCAACACTCTTGTGCCTGAGCTGTATTATGATCTAAGGAAAGAACTATTCTCCTCTTTCAATGACATGGTTGAAAGTGCATATCAAATTGAGGATGTAGCTATAAGAAAAGGGGATATTGTTATTAATAAAGATGCTAAAGGCAATGGCAAAGACAAGAACAAACCTTGGAATAAGAACAAGTATGTTGTTAATCATGGGGTTGTTGATGCTCCTAAAGTTAAAGAGCCTGCTTTCAATCTCTCCAACACTATCTATGCAGAAAAACAACAAGAAGCTAGCAACACTCACAATGCTCCTAAACCTCAATATGCAGATAAGCCTAAGAAGTCATTTCAAAAGCGAGTCTATACCAAGTTGGCAGAACCTTACGATGTGATCCTTAAGACTTTGGTTGACAATGGATATCTTATGCTTCCTGATAAACCTGGTAACTAGGATGTAATAAATAAGCCTGATTGGTGGAGAGAGGATCATTACTACCATTATCATAGAAACAAGGGACATCCAACAGGTAATTGTTTTAGGCTTAAGGATGATATTCAGGATCTTATTGAGAACGGCACAATCTCCACTGATGGCTTAACTAAAAATTCTGATCACACAGCTTTCAAAGATCCTCTACCTAAGCATGATAAGGGGGAAACCTCTCAAACACATAAGAAGAATCATGATGCAAAGATCAATTACATGTATCCTTCTAATACGCTTGTGATTAACATGGTAGAGCCTGTTGAGAGTGTTCTAATGATGAGGTCTCAAGATGATAATAACACCAATCATGGTAAGCCAAAGTTAGTCTTGCAAACACATGGTAGTTCATCTTCCCGAAGTGAGACACTGAATGCTATTACTAGGGGGCAAGCCAAGATTGTCCTTAAAACTGTGCAAGATCCCAAGCAAGCTTTGCCTTCCAAACAAGTGGCTCCTTCAGCCACCCCTAGCTATGATCTTGTCCAACATTTGCAAAAGACACCAGCACAGATATCTATCCTTGAGTTGCTTCGGTTATCCTCTTCGCATAGAGAGATTCTTGATAAGGCTCTACATACAACACGTGTTCCCAATGACATTGATCCAAATCAATTTCAGGCTGAGGTCAACCACATTTCATCTCCGCTATCCCTCTCCTTTTCTGTAGAAGATGACATATCTATTGCTCACCCTCATAATCTAGCTTTACACATTGAAGTTCTAGTCTACAATACCTGAGTCCGCCGAGTCCTGATAGACAATGGTGTAGGGTTAAATATTGTTTCTTTCAATTTCATACAACAATTGTGTTTGTCAGAATTCACTATGGATTCTAAAAAGAAGATTACTATAAAAGCTTACGATGAAGTGGAAAGATCTTCCAAAGGTCTTGTCACGCTGCCTATCTGAGTGGGCCCTTGCATGAAAGATATTAGCTTCCAAGTATTGGACATCCCACTTGCATATAACATTCTTTTGGGTCATCCTTGGATCCATGACATGTAGGCTGTTCCTTCCACTTATCATCAGTGCATCAAATTTCCATACAATGGCACTGAAGTTGTGATTCCTAGAGACCATACTATTGCTATCAATGCTCTTGCTGCTACTGAAAAATTTGTTCCTCATAATGAACCTTTTGTTGATCCTAGTACATCTCTAGCTGCTACTGAGAAATCACTTAAGATGATGAGCCTTGGTATGGGTGAGTATACGTTGGGTTCCTTTTCTTATATACCTATTTCTCCTAGGTCATATGGGAAACCTTCTGATCAGATGAAGCCTTCCACTTCTGCTATGGTGATCTTTGATACTTTTGTTCCTTCATCCATTCCTTTAGAAGTAGAAAGAGAAGAACAAGCTATTCAAGAGTGGATCTATAGAGAGGATTCTAGAAATACTCCCATGCTTAGTAATTCAGACATAGATACAGATGAGTCACCGCTACACACTATGGCTCAAATGGGAGATGATCTTCCTTCTACTTCACTCCTTTGGGGAGAAGAATGTATATCTATTGATGATATGGCTGAGGCCTCTATGTCTAGAACCTATGTGCCTAAAAAATCATTGCACTATGATAGACAACGTCGCAACATTGCACGACTGCTACAAAGAGGTGATCTCTCACATAATGGCATGAGTATCTCTACTTCTCGCCATCTTAAGCCTCTTCCAGAAGATCCTCCCATGACAGATATGGATGTTGATGTGGTTCATACCTCTTGTAACCCACCTGATGTGGTTGATGGGTCTTGTGTGGGGTCTGATGAGTTTGTTCCTCATATTGCCTTAGTGGACCATGTTGGTTCTTCTATGACAAGTCTAGATCTAGCTACTTTTGGAGCTTACTCTATAGGCTCAACCTCTCATGTCACCAGAGATGACATCCTTCACATAAATACTATTGAACCAGTCACTTCATTTCATCTCACATCAACACCTGTTACTTCTTCCACCAAAGAACTAGCAACAAAAAAGATTGAATCAGCAATCACAAATCACGGTCATCAAGTCAAAAGAAAAGAGCAATGGTTAGATGGTGAAAACCACATTGTGGCGGTATCCGCACCTAAGAAAAGTAAAAATAAAAATCTGCTCAAAAATAATGATTCTCAAATAAAAGATGGCAAGCTGATTCTCTACAAAAAAATGATGCACTACCTCAAGCATGATCTCATATCTATTATACTTCAGCCCATTCCTAGAGCTAAGAACAAAGTTAGCAATGCCTTGGTTACTTCAACATCCATCTTACAAATGAAAAAGCATAAATTTTGCTTCAAGTTCCTGGTGGATGAATTACGCTATCCTGCTCACAAATCTTACAATCCTACCATCTTTTCATATCTTCCACCTCATATTCCTCTTGCAAATCCACCACGCCATTCCTTCTGCCATCCCTTACACTTTGCCTTTGTCTCTGGTGACTTGTATAGGAAGGGTCTAGATGGAACTCTCCTTAAGTGTCTAGAAATAGAGGAGTCAGAAAAAGTGCTAGCTGAAATCCATGATGGCATATGTGGATCACATTCTAATGATCCTTCGCTAGCTCAGACATTGCTTAGGGCTGGTTATTATTGGTCGAACTAGTTGAGACCTCCTATTGTCACTGTTGCAAATTTTGGGCCTGGGGCCTATCAGTTCTCTACATCAGAGGAAGCAGATTCTTGATGCCCATTTCTGTCTGGGGCATCCTTTGTACATATTTTATGATCCTGAAAAAATACCAAAAAAATTCATATATGATGATGAAAAAACCAAAAAAAATCAAAAAATAAAAAAATAAAAATAAAAAATGAAAAAGTGCCTTGGTGAAAACCTGGAAACAGGCGCCTTGGTAGCAAAAATACAAAAAAATTTTATAAAAAGTCCTGAAAAAATCTATCAAGTGGTGAAAACTTGGAAACAGGCACCTTGGTAGCAAAAATACAAAAAAAAATAATAAAAAGTCCTGAAAAAATCTATCAAGTGGTGAAAACTTGGAAATAGGCGCTACTTGAGACCCTCTGCACCTATGTCTATTAGTCTTGCGTGGTGCTCCTTCACTCCACTTCTCACTTTGCCTCTCCTAGCCTGGAATTGACTCTTGTCTTAGTCTAGGGGGCATACGTTGTTTTAAGCTTATCTTGGGTCTCTTTGTGCGTCTGGGTTTCTTAGGCACCTCGCAAATGGTGTTTTTCAACACCACCCCAACTATGTTTTTCAACACTACCCTAGCATCAAGTGTTTCTTAACACTTATCAGATATCCTTCCCACCATCTTGGATGATGCAATATTTCTATTTAGCAGATGTGATACTCAAAGCTTGACTCTATGACCTACACACACGCACTTGACTTGCTGAGATTTGTTTGACTTTATTTCTTTGTGTGTTGTCTATGATGATTTCTTTGCTGAGTGTTCTTCCCCTATGATTGTTTTCGATGATGCATAGCTAGAAGACTGAGGGTATGAGAATATGTTTTATTTCTTTATCTTCTTGTGGGTATATCTTGTTGGTCCTCACTGTCATGAGCATTTATGCTGGTCTTACTTGACACTATGGACCTACAAGGTATTATCCTTGACTGTTTCGTGAGTGCATGCTTCTAGTCATCTTGACTTTCTTGTGTCTCGATGTGAGCATAATCTTTCTATATCAAACTTAGGTGATCTCACTGCATTAGTCATCTGGACCTACATGTCTTTGATGCCTAGGTGAGATTTCCACATTTCTATCTGATATAGATCATATTCAGATCCACATAGTTATGCTAGTGTGTATTGTATGATCTTGGGATGCTACCAATAATGCTCAATGATGAATATTAGATGTCTATTGGCTTTGGGACCTTGCAAGTAAACCACTTTTCATGTAGCTTGCATTCTTAAGTTCATGTTAGTTTAGTTTTGCATCTTGCATATGGAGAGAGCTCTCCTTTTCATCTTACGTGGACTTGTTAATCAATTGCACTCACCTTTTGCTTCTTCCTGATCATGTCTTTTGCTTCTTGTCTTTCATATCACATCATTTTCCTTTCATTTTGGGATTGAAACTGAAATCCAAGTTCACCTTGATCATCCAAATCACCTTTTCCCCCTCTTTCATGCAATTGGCTAACCTTTTGAGGCCTGATCTTTCAATCTTCGCTGGGGCATTCCTCACCTCTTCATCTCCATCTCTTTCAAACTTCTAGTCTTTCATTCACTTTCAATCTCAAGTTCAAATTCTTCCCCCTCTCCATGGTGTTTTTGGGTTGAGGGACCACTTGGTTTGTGCCCCGTGTCTCATGTGTGAGGCATACCTTCACTACTTGATGGTTTTTCTATTCTCTTTAGCTTTGATTATGATTTCTAGTGATTTGATCATGTCTCTCTTGCTTCTACATTCCCTCTACCTAGATTTTGCTTTTGATCCCGAGGGGGTAGACACATCATATCCTATTGGTTATCTTTTTCCTAAGTGTTCAGTACTGTGACTACCAGGCTGACCATGCAGGATTTTCTATCTCTCTGCACTTCATTCTTTGGAGTTAGATCGCTATTTGCTTGCCTTCTTGGCTATCTCTTGCTTTCTTGGCTGATCTGAGTTGCTTTGTGATCCCAAATCAATCTCACATTTCAAATTCATTCTTTGACTACATGTGTTCCCAAATTGATCTCACATTTCAACTTCATTCTTTGACTACATGTGTTCCCAGATCAATCACACATTAGTCAAAGAGGGGCAAATGTATACACCTAAAAATGGTCACCTAGACTATTAGCCCCCATTTGCTAAATCATCGATTGTTTATTATTGATCAAATCCTAGTTCTATCATTTATTTGATTATTTTCTATGGACTAACCATCTTATCCTAAGTCTTTATTTATTAAAAGGAATATTTCCTTCCCTTTTAATAAATAAAAAGCCCCCACTTTTCCTCTTATCCTAAGTTGCACAAATAAAGCATTATTCTTATTTTATAAAAAGGGAAAAAGCACTTTTTGTCTCATATGGACACAAAAGTCAACTCTTATTTTCTCATTGGAGGATATGTGTGCACATGGATTGCTCCTCTTTCAAGCTCCACCATTGATTAAATCTTTTGCCTCTTAATCTCCATGGTCCATTTCTCCTCATTTCCTATAAAAGAAGAGCTCTCTTCTTCATTCTAGATCCCCAACTTTTTATGCTAACTTTATGCTGTAGGTTTTCGAGGTCACTTTGGAGCTTTTGAAGATTTGGAGCATTCTTAGCATCTACATCTCATTCTTGCATTCTTATCTTAGCTTCATATTTATGCTTTCATAGATTAGCTTCATTTCTATGCTCTAGATTAGCTCACATAGATTAATTAGCTTGGGTTGTAATACTTGCATATTTCCTTTCATAGCTTAGCTTGCATTTCCATTTCTAGCATAGCATTGCATTGCATTTTCATTCTTGATTCTTGAGGATATTGGCATTCTTTCCCTTGTCTTCATTGAATCTCCCTTTACATGGTTTACTAGCAAGGTTATAGGCTAAATAGCTCTAGCTGAGAGCATTCTTAAAAACCCTTGCACTCCATGCCTAGGGAGCTATGGATCGATTTGTGAGGTTTCATTCTTTAGTTTCCTTGCATGTAATGATCCATAGAAGTGCACCATTTTAGTGTGTACAATCATTTGGTCAGATTGGTGGTAAAGAGATGATGTTATTAGCCAGTAGAGTTTTCATAGCTGATTCTAAAGACTCTCCTAAAGGAGTAAATTTTTGATGTTTATCCCATTTTTTGTATTCTGGCTTCCTTTGAGATGGTTGAGAAGACTTTTTCTCTAAAGCTTTAATGGCTTGAGTACCAAGAGTGAGATTGTAGGCTGGTGCCTTTGATGGGGCACGGATAGTGTCAACAATGCCATTTGTGACGATGCCTTTGTTCTTGTTCCAATTTTCGTTCTTGTCTTTAGAACTGAATCTAGATTCGTACTTGTCTTTTTGAAGTGTGATTTCTCCTTTTTTTACAAGTACTTTTTCAATTTTGATAGCATTATCCACCATCTTGTCAAAAGATGTATGATCTTGCATTTTTAAAGGATAATTGATTTCTAGAACAAGGTTATTGATGAAGATTTCCAGTTTTTCTATTTCTGGAATAGGTCTGGCATATAGAGAGAACTTCTTCCTCCATCTCTTGAGAAATGTTAGGAATGGTTCCCCTGGGTATTGTTTGAGATTACAAATATCAATCATGGTGACTGGGTGCTGAATATTGTAGGAGTATTATTGATAAAACAATTTGATCAACTCCTCAAAAGTTTTGATAGTAGAAGGCAATTTTGAAAACCAATGAATGGATGCTCCCCCTAGAGATCGAGGGAAGAGGCACATAAGGTAGGTCGGTTCATGCATGAACTCCATTGATTATGTACAAAATTCCTTGACATGATCTTGAGGGTCAGAGTGCCCATCATATTTATCATACTTCGGCATCTCCACTCTTTTTGGAAATGGTGGCATGTACAAGTCTTTGTCAAATGGAAAAGGACATAGAGCCTCCATGGAGAACTCTTTAGGTTCCTTCTCTTTCTTGAGATTTTTAAGTTCAACTTGTATAGAATGCATTTGTTTCGTCATAGCCATGAGTGGATTCTCTTCCTCATGTGTAATGATGTCTTCAACATTAAAGTTGGGAGGAAGTTTAGCTCCTTGATGAGCTAATTGTAAAAAGTATTCTTCTCTATCTTCTTTCAAGAAATGCTTCATCATTCGTTTGAAGTTATCATCATTTTGATATTGAGCAATTTCTTCAGGTGTGGGTTCCTGATCGGCACCATGTTGAGATTGAGCTCTTTGAGAGCCAAAATTTGTCCCTGCTTGAGACATGGTAGGAGTTTGTGGACTCCCTGGATTAGATTGATGAGGGGTATGTTGAGTACCTCTGTGAGTTGATGGAGGAGGTATGTAACCAAATTTCAATCGATAGTTGCCAAGACCATCATCCTTGTAAAGACCAAAATTGATGAGTTGCTCAAGAGTTGGATTTTGGAGAGTGGTGATAGATTTCTTGTGAGAGGAAGCTCTATTCTCCACCATTCAACTCAAGTGAAACAAAAGAATAAGATCCAGATAACTGAAGAATGAATTGAATCAAGATGATCGAATGATGCAACCTTGTCAAGGTTTGATTGATTTGAAGATTTGATTAGATGTGGATGAAGGAAACTATGCCTTGGATGTATGGATAGGTTCCCAAAAGATAGCAGACAAGATATCACAACACTTAGTCATTTTGATGATTGATTGAAGATTGATAGTTATGACAAGGTTTTGACACAGGACGATAAGGACTCAAATCGATTAAATAGAAGGCTGAATCGAATTCAAAAGGCCACTTTAGGAAAATGATTGGATTCTTAATAGCTATTGCTCTATTCCTGACATAGTGATGCGTTCGACAGATTTTGAAATTAGGCTAAAAAAGCTAAATATCTGGCAATTTTGACAACTTAAAAAAATTTCCCAAATGACACTCTGCAGACTCGTATGACAATGGGTATGCTATGAAATGATAGTTGCAAAACTTGTATGACAATTGGGTAGCAATGAAATGACAGTTGAAAATCTCAGACGACAGTTGCAAGATTTTGACTTTGAGAATTTGCTGGCATGGAAACTCGTACGACACTAGGTACTCAATCATACGACAGATGGGTATGCTCCTAGATGATGGTCTAAAAACTTGTACGACACTAGGTGTCTGATGAAATGATACTCGGTCAACTATCATATGACAACAGGCTCAAACTCATATGACTTTTATCAGAAACTCGTACGAAGATTGTACAGATAAAAAATAAAAATCATATTTTTACACAAAAACTGAGGAGAAAAAGATAGAAATTGATAGAATTCAATTGGAAACCCATTTCAGGGCCCCACGGCGGGTGCCAAAAATGTGTGTGTGAAAATTGTACCTGATCTGTAGACACAACACTTCAGTAAAACATCAGAGGTTAGCTATAATGAAAATCATGCAAAATTAAAATCTAATCTAACCAAGCGATCTACTACCTTCTAGTAGGTGCGAGATTGATGTTCTCAAATGGTTATCGAGATTAGTGACCTAGACGACACCTAAATGAAGGATTTGAATGTGATTGATCTAGATATGAATTGAATGCAATTAAGCTATTTTTTTGGATTTTCTATGCAATAATAATGAAAAACTGATATGAATATATGCTAATATGGAAATTGATCTAACAATGATATAAATCTATGCTAAATGATATGCAATGCTCAAAACTAGAAAGATCTCACAATAGCTTGGATTCACAAAGATGATTCTTCAGACTCCAATTCGATAGCGTGAGAATGCAAATTCATGGATGAATTATGAAGAGATGAGCCTTGATTTTATAGAAATCCAGGGCTTTGGAGGTGCATGGAGGAAAGCCATAAATCACTCAGATTAACTCAGCTTGATTTTTGAGTTATCTGATAATAAAGATAATTTAATTAACAAAAACATGCAAAAGCTAAGTTTTTAACTCAAAAAAGAGTTTAACTTTAATTGATAATTGATAGTTGTCTGCTTTTATGATTGTGCATGTTTTATTTATGAATTAATTTAATAATAAAGTGATTTATTTCCAACTTAACTTCTTTTAAAAATAAAACAATTGATTTATGGGTTAATCAATCATTTAATCAAACTTTTATTAAAAAGTATATTATTAAATAATGACAACTTGCTTTAAAATAATAATTTAATCAATTATTCATAGGATTTCGGATTTATTGTCAAAATTTAATAATACAATTTAATAATAGATAGAATTAAATTTAATTACACAATTAAGTTGCAAGATATTAAATCTAATTAATTAAATATGAAAATATTCAATTAATCAAACTTAGGATAAATGTGATTTATCGCCAAATAATCATTAAATTAAAGATAATTAAGATAATTAGGAATATTGCTAGAAATATTCCCCGATGTAGAATTTAAGATAATCAATTAGGATTCGATGATGTTTAGATGTGCCTTAGGTTAGGACTTCTATGTCAATTTCATTCAAATTGTTGATATAGGAGATTAATGAACTTATAGCCCATTTTTGGGGTATTACACTTTTCTGATCTAGGCAACTGCTCCAAAGCAACCTTGGGATGCTTCTTGACAAAAGACCTAGTATTCCTTCTTTTGGCCATGGTTTATAATTTATAAACACTGGTTCTTAACCTCTTGAGTCACCACCCACCTCTAATGGGAAATCTTATGAAATAAACCTTGAGAAGCCTTAACAAAAAATATCAAAATAGGAGAAACACAAGAATTTGTAGAAATTTCTCTTATCTCTAGACTCTCCCCAGTAGAGTCACCACTTTGTTGGTTCCTTTTCTTTCTAATTGTAGATTTGCACTATGATCAACAAGCCAATGTCACTGAATCTATCACCACTCCAAACTCTACAAGAAAAAGGGCCAATTAACAAGGATCAACAAGAATCTTCGTACACTTTGAGCCTAATGCTCAGGCGGGTGTACCCTTGAGTCAATTCTTGAAAGGAGTCTCAAAAATATTACAAACTCATAGCCTTTACAAACTAATTTAAGGATTTCATCATTTATATTTGTTTGATTGATAATGGGGAAATGCCTCCTGAGGATGGACCAGTGTCTTCTCCTAGGGCATAGAGTCACAATACAACATACATCAACTGAAAATCTAACTTAAACACATCCAAATCTAGAATAACTACTTTGCCTATTATTCCTCTCACTCATATACCTAGATATCAAATTCCTATTTCACCCTGAATTCTCTGATACTATCTTTAAGGATTTAATCTTGACTTTGGCAAGAACTCAAAGACAATCTCACAATATACTTTGTATACCATATACTAATTCACTTTGTGACATTAATATATAAGGATTCAAGATAGAAACAAGAAGACATACACAAGTCTGAAATTGGGATTTAAGTGTATTCTCATTAAACTTTGCAGAATCAATACATTGCAACATGAGAAAATGCTAAATAAAATGAACCCTGAGCCCAAGCTCTCATTACTCAATTCTCCAAATTGACCATCAACAACCTTTTACATACATTAGAAAACAATATATAGTTGCTAGCTATCTTGGAATCCTCTAGAAAGGATGCATCAAGCTTTGGATAGCTAGGATAGGATTAGGGTTTCAACCATCTCGCCAACTAAATTCAATCAAAATTTACTACAAGGGGGGGCAATCAAGAAATCTCAGAGAAAAAAATCCAAGAATGATCTTCATTAATGGCACAATCCCTAATCAGTACGCAAAGATTGGAAACCCATCATGTTTACCACTTAAAATTCCAACCGTGATGTATGCGACTTTGAATGGCCATCTCACCCCCATCATGGTGCAAACACCCTTTGCAATCAATCATACTTCAGGCCGTACTGAGTACAAAATCATATCATGCAGATTGGCTACCAAAACATTAGATTTTTAGTCCTTTTGTTGCCAAGAAACCCTTAAAATATTCAAATTTTAGGTAGCAATGGTTAGTTAGCAAGCTTAAAATGTAGCCATCGATCTTATTTATTTCCCAGTAGATCGAGCGGTCCAAATAATTCTTCAACAATCGACCAACCCCCTTTGAAAACAATTTTGCCACATCAGCAACATTGCAACCAATTAGAAATGAGCACGTCAATCAACAAATGGCACGCAGACCCACCGGATCATCAACCCTTACACACTGAAAGATCAGATGGTTGTCGCATGATCACAAAGGGAAAAAGACTCCTTGAGGTCATGCAATAGCCATAGGATTAAAAGGTGACAGACTATCAGGTGCCACTGATAAATTCCATGTCACTCTCCTCTGCGACCAATAAGGAACAAACATGTCAGAAAGACCCCACAATTGGTCCCACTAAACCTTCTATCTCTTGGAGAATCGGATAGTCATTGCATGTCCACGATGACTAATCTTCGAGAACCTTTCCTTTGCAAATATGTGACAATCATCAATCCTGATCAAACTTTAACTGCTTTCCAAACTCAAGCTGCTAGACATTGAAATTTCTCTACAGACCATAAAACTTGAATAACTTCCTGGTTGTGACCGTTCAAGACATGCGCTCTTAACCAAACCTTGGAAACACAATGAACTATCATATGCTAAGGGCGCAGGCCGTGAAACATTAGAAATTTAGCTTGTACATCAAGACTATGTCACAACTAGGGCAGGGCAGTTCACTTGGATTTTTGCATATTAGACCATGCGCCCTAGAATAAAGCATATTGACATGAAAAAAAACCTCTAGATAAGGGCACAAGCAATATCTCACTGTAAAACTTTGGCGCACACCAAAACTATGATCTCAGGCATGGCAGGACAAATTCACAAGACATTGCAGGGAAAGGCTATTTTCATAGGATTTTTGCATTGACAGGAAAATGACCTAATAACACCGATGAGAACTATTTGAGGGAGAGATAATTTGAAAGAAAGGGAGAGCACTAAAGATTAGTTACTGAGAATAGAAGAAGGAATCTGAAAGATGAAAAGATCATATTTGTAGATTGACAAAGCTGTATTTTGTAATGTTGTTGAGTAACATAGTGATTAAACATATTAAGCTAGGGAGAGCTTGTACAACATTTGTCCATAGAGTTGTAGAATACATGTTTGGTATGTGTATGGTATATTTCATATTACTTGAGTTACCATCAATGCCAAAGGGAGATATTGATGAACTACAACTGATTTAGAACCTAATTGAAGAATCTATGATTGGAGATCACCGAGCTGATTGATTAGATATGTAAGATGATTAAATTAGTATTATGTTGTCATTGATGTCAACTAGTTTGATAGCACTTATCTTGTAAGTTACTATACTGAAACATCTGTAGAAAAGGAGTGAAAGAGATGAAGAATAGAAATATCTACATGAGGAAGATGGATATGATAGATGAGGAAAAGGAATCCATTGAGTATCTTGTTGATGAGTCTATGACCTTATGTTATTGACTTGATTATGTTGCATTCATCTATGATGAGGAAAAGAGTCTAAAGATACAAAGAAGTGTTGTCAGTTAATGAAGCATTTCGGTATACACCGACAGAGTGTAGTGTATACTGAGCATAGTGTAAATCGATCTTGTGTTCAGTGACACATTTCTTTGTTAACCGAGAAGAACAGAATGAATTAAATGACTAGCTTAGCCAATAAGAATTGATGAGTTGGAAAGTGTATGATTTCGAGGTAATGGATAAAGTTTGTTATGATGATCAACGACTAACAAAATTTAGGAAAGATCTAATGGATTGGAATCAAACATGTTATTGACACATTAGTTGAGGAAGGTTTAAATGACAAAATTAGTGGATGAGATTAAGCGGCAAAATTTGATGGAGCAAAAGAAAATGGTTTACATGTCTATATAAGAGACTGGAGATTTCATAAGTGAGTGTGATTCCAGAAGAAAAGAAAATGTAATACCCTAAAATTGGCATCTATTAAATTCAATTAATTTTGGTGCATTTTCATCAATTTTACATCTCCAAAGTCCTAGTTTCCTAGGCAATTTTCTCTCTCCTACCTGACTTAATTTGACTTGATGTCAATTGCAAAGACCATAAATTGCATTAATCAAATATCAAAATTAATTCCTAAAGTCCTTGACTTTAATTAGCTAAATTACCAGGCTATGACAATTTAATTTAATCCTAAAGTCTTAAGTGCTTAGAATTAAATTAAATCCACCCTATTTGGCTAATTATCCATAAAAAAGAATTAATACTTGCTTGATATTTGAATGGACACACCTTTTTGAATTAATAATTCAAGATATTCGAAAGGCCACCTGTGTGGCATTTTCCATTCTTTTATTAAGTAGTTCATGCTTTTTTGTCTCAAATGGAAATGAAGGGTCAGGAGTTTCAAATCAAGAACCCCTTCATTCCCTCCTCAGGCTTGCTTATTTAATGGACCTCATTTCTTCATTTGAAAAAAGACAATTTTTGAGAGTAATTGAACTATAGCGATTTTTAGTCTCACTTTATTCAAAGCTTTTCATTTGCAATTAGTTTAAATTCTCATTTAATATAGTATTGCATTGTTATATTAGATCAATTTGCTTACATACTCATAGTTTAGTATCATATTTCTTTTAAGCTATTTAGATTAAAATTGCACTTCATATCTCTTTCTTTCAAGTTATTAGTAATTGCATCTCAATTCTTAGATTAAATTACATATTCATCTTAGTTTAATTTTAGTTTTACTCATCTTCATAGCTCTTGGAAAATCCTCCATTGTGGGATTGGTCTCATGGTTGTTGGCTCTCATTCTGAGAGTAATTAAACACCCCATCCACATAGGAGGCAACAGGTCGATTCAATTGATGTTGTGAGATGGACAATTCATGTTCATACTCACCATCTCATGATTGAGCAATGACTATGTTGCGTTTGTGCCTAATTTAGAGGTCCACATTTAGACACACATTTTGGCACCCACTGTGGGGTAGAAAATTTGATTTATGGCCTCATTCTCATTTTTTTCTGACAGGAATTCAAGCTCTGTCGTGCATCCGTACTGTTTGTGTATGAATCTTTGCATGAGAATTCAGAGCATCCCGTGTAAGATTCTGCACCCTGTAGCACTTTCTCATGTGAGATTCTGTGCCTTCACGTGGCATCTTGCACTTTCTCATGCACTGTGGAGTACTTCCTCATGCGAGACTAGAGTATAGTGTTTCAATTTTCTCAATTTTTGTCTTTCTAATTTCAATTTTCTGACAATTTCCTATTTGTTGTTGTTTATCATTTCTTTGTTATTTTCACAGTGTAACAGTTTTCTACAGGATGTTTTCCAAAGAAATAAAACATGCTAATGGTTTGATTGTAGGATGATAGTCGAAGAATTGCTAAAATGTTGTGTTTGTTTCTTGCTTCATTCATGTAGTCTAAATAGGGCTCCGTTAAAATTTCTTGAGGATTTTCATAGTGAGTAGGGAATTTGGCTCTTCATTACATGGAACCCCCAAAGAATATTAGTCAAATGAGGACATTGCAAGGAAGAGTTCAATCTATCAGAAGATTCATATCACAACTTGCAGACATATCACAACCTTTTACAAAAACATTACATAAAGGTGTGACCTTTGCATGGAATGAAGAATGTGAGAAAAACTTTGATCATATCAAATAGTATCTATCAAATCCTCCAATCTTGATGCCTCCTATTCATGGGAAGCCATTGATCTTATATGTCTCCGCAACAGATACATCATTGGGGGCATTGCTAGCACAACATGATGAGAATAAAAAGGAAAGAGCTATATATTATATCAGTAGAACATTGGTTGCATATGAAAATAACTATTCAATGATTGAGAAAGCTTGTCTAGCTATGATATTTGCATCATAGAAATTGAGACACTACATGTTAGCTCATACCACACATTTGGTAGCTAAAATTGATCCACTAAAATACCTACTAAGCAAAGCTGCCCTCACGGGTAGATTAGCCAAATGGGTCATGCTCTTAAGTGAATTTGACATTGAATATGTGGAAATAAAAGCTATAAAAGGACAAGTGATTGTTGATCAATTGGCTAATGCACCTATGATTGATGATACACCAATGCAAATGGAATTTCCAGATTCCTCTATCATGAATCTTTCTTCTAGAGAATGGCAATTATTCTTTGATGGCTCCTACACACAGAATGGATCTGGAGCAAGCATATTGTTCATAAATCCTCAAGGATACTCAATTCCAAAAGCATTCAGATTAAATTTCCCTTGCACAAACAATATTATAGAATATGAAGCCCTTTTGAATGGTATGAAACTAGCAATTGAGTGGAGAATAACAGACATACACATTCATGGAAACTCTCAACTTGTTATCCATAAAGTCAATGATGTGTACCAAACTAAAGATGAAAAGCTCATTCCTTACAAGAGAATGGTAGATGATCTTAAGAAGTATTTCATATCTATCACATTTGAGAAAATTCCTAGAATGGATAATAAGGCTGCCGATGCAATGACAACACTATCTACTTTATTACAATAGCCTAAACATGAGTTATGCTATGAGTTTCTGGTGGAAGCACAATCTTATCCTACATATGACTCCCCTAAAACCCACATGATTTGCACTATTGTAGGTCATGATTCATCCAGATACAAAAACCTATTTTTCTATCTCCAAGACCAAACCATTCTCGATACCTTCAACTGCCATGAAAAGAGATATCTTATCCATAATGGCTCCCAATATGTCATCATTGGTCATGATCTTTACAAAAAAGGTCTAGATGGTACGCTACTTAGATTTTTAGAATGGGAAGAGTCTCAACGTGCATTAGAGGAAGTCCATGAAGGTATTTGTGGGTCACACTCGAACGGTTTAACACTAGCTAGAAAACTTATTAGGGATGGGTACTATTGGCCTGAAATGGAGAAAGAGGCTATCAAATTTGCTAAGAATTGTCAAAAGTGTCAAGTAAATGGCAACCTAATTCATGCTCCAGGGAGAGATCTAAGTCCCTTTACTACACAATGGCCTTTTCACCAATGGGCATTTGATCTTATAGGATCCATTCATCCTCACTCTTCTAATGGACATACCCATATCATCACAGCTACAAATTATTTTACCAAATGGGTAGAAGTAGTCCCTTTGACACAAGCCACTGAAAAGAAAATATCTATGTTCATATTGAACTATATCATATGCAGATATGGGATCTCGCATTCTATAATCATAGATAACGGGGGAAAATTCAAAAATAAAGACCTAGATGATCTATGTGCCAAATTCAAGATCACACAACATTGGTCTTCTATCTACTATCCTCAAGGGAATGGACAAACAGAGGCTTCTAATAAGAATCTATTGAAAATCTTACACCGCATAGTTACTAAGATAGGAAGAGACCGGCATCTCATGATCAATCCAACTCTCTGGGCCTACAGAACAAGTATCAAAATGCCTATTGGGGCTACACCTTTCACTTTAGTTTATGTTTCTGAAGTGGTACTAGCTATTGAGGTTGAAATCCTATCAGTAAGAATAAGAATGCATGGTCTAGTAACTGATGATGACTATAGAGTGTCTAGGTTGCAAGAACTTGAACTACTAGATGAGCGCAGACAAGTAGCATATAATCATCTCACAGTATATCAGAAGAGAATGTCTAGAGGCTACAACAAGAAAGTCAGACACAGAGAATTTTAGGTTGGTGATCTAGTCTTGAGAGAAAATCCTAAAAATCAATCACATCGAGAACACAAGGGGAAGTTTGAACCCAACTAGCTAGGTCCCTTTGTTATCACTGCTACTTTTGGCTCTGGTGCCTATCAACTCTTAATGACTGAAGGAGAGCAGCTCTGAGATCCAATCAATGTTCTCCATCTAAAGAAATTCTACGCCTAAGGCATTCAGTCTATGGTAAAATGTCTTGAAAAAAATCTTAAAAATCTTAAAAAGTCCTGAAAAAAATGAACATCTTGGTGAAAACCTAGCAATAGGCACCTTGATGATTCACAAAAAAAGTAAAAAATATCAAAAGTAAAAAAAATTGGAAAAAAAAAAAAGAAAAAAAGAAAAAAGTGCCTTAGCGAAAACCTGGAAATAGGCACCTTGGTAGCAAAAATAGAATCTCTACCAAGATGGTGAAAACCCGACAAATGGGTGCCACTTGTTTAAAAAATGCTCCATCTATCAGTGCAATCTTGGTCTTTCCCAGCTTTCAATCTTGCTTTAGTTTGTACATATCTCCCAATTTGTTTCCAATAAGTCAGTTTTATGCACCAATCAGCTCAAGTGTCCATATCCTATCAATGTTCAAACTTGGGGGCAATCAAAGTCCTATCCTATGGCCTCCAATGTATCTTAGATGTATCATATCCAATCAGAGTCCTTAGAAGCTTCATTTGAGTCAATCAGTCAGTCTTGTCTCCAAAAAGGATTTTGCATCTACAAACAATGCAAACCAACATCAAACATCAAACTAAAAACAATTTGTGCTTTACATGCTTTTATCTCCTTGTATGCTTACTAATTCGCATTGAGATTTTTTGCATATTATGTCCCTTCGAGCTCTTCGATGATGTCCTTTATAGGATTTAGAGAGTGATGATTGGGGGCATAATCTTTTCTTTGTTTTCTTCTTATATGTGAAACTCTAACAACTTTGGAAATTCTGGATTGAAATGGTGTCCGACTATAAGAGCCTCTATCTCGAATTGGATGGCCATGTGTACCTCGACCATTGATACCCAAAAAATTCAAGAAAGTTTGATCTAACTATTGTCTTTTGAGTGGGTTATTTCTCCTATTGTGAAATGTGATCTTACCTAAGGATGTGAATGATAAAGGGTCACTACAGGTAATTCACATTTAGAATGATCTCTTTACTATTTGATGTGTTTGTACGCAACACGTATTCAAGTTATCATGACATTTATGTTTTGATGCTTATACAAATTGCTATATCAAAATGGACATGATATTTAGGTCATCCTGGCATTTATGCCTTGGTGCTTATATATAATCTGACATTCTGAAAACAAAATCAATATTCATATATCCATGGTTTCCTAATTAGTGGGTATTGTATTGATTCTTGCGCATACAAATCGATATTCATATGTCTATGGTTTCATAACTAGTGGGCATTGTATTGATTTATCCGGTTACCTAAAAATTCAATGATGAGAATGACCGACACATGATCAGTGACTAGGTCCTAGATCTTAGGTTGCATTTCATACTGCATGTCTCTTTGCATTTTTTCATGTTTGCATGATCTCACAATAGCTAAATGAACTTCAATGCTTAAACAATTCTTCAATTGTCTCTTCAAATCTAACAAGAGTTGAATCTTACATGAAGGTCCATCCAACGAAATAGCAAGTAGAATCCTTTTTCAAGATCAAAATCAAAATCTGAGATCATTCATATTATTAACTACTTGCATAATCAACCTTCAATCATCATAGGAATCCAGAATTCAACTTAACTGATTATCTTACATCAAACTATCAAAATTTCAACTTGCTTAACCATGGTCAACTCATGGTTTCACCTAGTCAAACTTGGTCTCCAGGACCTCTAAACGATGCAGAACATGTTCTCAAATGTATATAACCACTTCTTAAATCAATTAACATGCTTCTCAACCATATAACACTGACTTTTCTTGTCAGATTTCAATTTTAATCCCAAAGGGGGCATGTTATTACACATCATTCAAAGTCTGTAATCTAAATCTGAAATCATATCCTTCCTCAGTAATCAAGACAACAACCACATCTAGTTGTTGATTCATCAAAAAGACCTCATCGCTCGGGGCAAATCAATCATCACTCGGGGCATATCAGATTCATCGAGATCCATATCAATATGGTATCCTCTTAATCTTGTAAATTATATCAGTTTTTGCAACTATCGGTTCAATTATGTTATTTCTTTGGTTCTTCAAAAATTGAAGGGTTTGGATGTGATACCAATGTGATTCAATGTAAGGACAATCGGCTTTGGAATTGGTCACTCACTTCTTTGCAATCATAAGGTTCAGAATCAGGTGTTTTGGCACTTTTTCACAATCATCAGCTCATTTGCTGTTATAGTTAACATTATCTTTGGTCATTCAAGACCTATTATCCTCATATCAATTTCAATCAGCCTCTATCTCATATCAATTTCAATTTCAAACATTAGTTTCAAACATCATACACAGACTGTCTTTGAACCACTGCACTTCGCACAACAATTCAAAGAGGGGCAAAATGTAATACCCCAAAAATGGGCTATAAGTTCATTAACCTCCTATATCTTTAAATCGAATGAAATCGACATCGAAGTCCTAACCTAAGGCACATCTGAACATCATCGAATCCTAATTGATTATCCTAAAATCTGCATCAGGGAATATTCCTAGCAATATTCCTATTTATCATAATTATCTTTCATTTTATGATTATTTGGCGATAAATCCTATTTATCCTAAAGTTTGATTAATTGAATATTCTAAATATTTAATTAATTAGATTTAATACTACCACTTAATTGTTTAATTAAATTTAATTCTATTTATTCCTAAATTCTATTATTTAATTTTGACAATAAATCCAAAATCCTATGAATAATTGATTAAATTATTATTTAATTAATTAAAGCAAGTTGTCAATTTTTAATAATATTGTTTTTGAATAAAAGTTTGAAAAATAATTGATTAACCCATAAATCAATTATTTTATTTTTCAAAATTAGTTAAGTTGGAAATAAATCACTCTATTATTTAACTCATAAATAAAACATGCACAATTAGAAAAGTAGGCAACTATCAATTATCAATTAAATCTAAACTCTATTTTGAGTTAAACTCTACTTTTGCATGTTTTTGTGAATTAAATATTCTTTTATTCTTGTTAACTCAAAAATCAACCCGAGTTTCAGAGTGATTTATGGATTTTTTCGTGCACCTCCAAAGCCCTAGATTTCTATAAATTAAGGCTTCATCTCTTCATATCTCGATCTCATGAATTTGCAAATTTACTCTGTAGAAATCATAGTATATCAAATTTGAGGAATTTGTACAATCACGCTATCGAATTGGGGACTGAAGAATCAATCTTGCGAATTCGACTTGTTGTGAGATTTCCATATTTTACATAGCATTGCATATCATATTAGAATTTTCATTGTTAGATTAGCATAGCATATCAATTTTCATATTATCATAGATTCATGTCAAATTTTCATCTAATTGCATCTAAAATCCAAAAAAAATAGATTAATTGCATTCATCTCATATCTAGAATTGCATTCAAATCCTTCGTTTAGGTGTCGTCAAGGTCATTGATCTTGGTACGATCTAAGAATTCACACTCGCATCTACTAGAAGGCAGTAAATCACCTGGTTAGTTTAGTTTTCAATTCATTGCACGATTTTGATTATTGCTAACCTCTAATGTTTTACTGAAGTGTTGTGTCTATAGATCAGGTACAAAATTCACACACACAGTGATGACCATGAATGAACCCAAAATCCTAATGATCTTACTAATATGACAAATTCTTGAGGAAGTGGAGAAAGGTAGTGAATCTTTACGCTTCTATTAGCTAGGGGATTATGCTCTTCTCTCTTTGAGAGAAATAGAAACCCAAAAGCTTGTAGTTGTGGTGGAGTGAAGCTAACTCGGTGATGAATCTTCTTGATGTGTTTGGGTGAAGAAATAGGATAGAGAAGTATGATCTTCTCCCTTTGGGAGAACCAAAAAATTTGACCCCTGAATCTAAACCAAGTCCAGTGTCACCTTTAGAGGGCCTGCCAGAAGTTGAACCTCCAAAAACAACCCAAGTGAGTACGCACCTATCATTGGTGATTCCATCTCACTCTAATAAAGAATGTTTTGTTGAGTCTAAAGACTCCAAAACCATGTTAGCTTCCTTCTCAAGACTTTGACTATCATCTTGAGAAGGTTCTGTATGTTATACTGAGCAACGCCACTCCTATCCCTGCTTGTGGGGGTGTATGACTTTTAGGTGTTGGTGTGGCTGCGAGGCCTCAACCTTGTATCGAGGGCACTGAAGGCTAGCATGAATGGAAGCCTATTAAAAACTCTCCTTAGCTAGTGGCCTACCCAGTTCACCTCTGAAAGGAGTCATAATCTTTGTGCAGGGAGGGGGAAGAATCTCTCCCATAGATTCCCATCATAGGCATACACCTAGATGCTTGAAGTTGGTTGCGACACTAGCCCCTACTACAAGGGTAGCCTTTGAACATACACTATTGAGTCCTTGGAAACACAAAAACATAGGCGCCCTCTAGGGGGTGACATGGTTGTGTGAGGTGCATGTATGTGCATAAGCAATGGGGCAAAGGTTTTGGCTTCTCACCATTTTTTTTGTAAGGCTAAGCTATGTGTTTGTTATCGAGTCTTAAACATTGTCCAATCATTATCAAACAAAGACTCCCTTGATGCTATCAAGTTGCTTTGTCCTTGATAGGTCTGTTAATGACTACTTCTTGTATCACAACTACTTGATTTGAACCTTTATGTCTTTAAACGAATGCTTGAAATCCTAAAACTAGATTGTTGATTAAACTAGTCTTCAAAACTATCAAGAAACTAGATTTTCTGTCAGACATCAATTCAGGCTGTACCTCAAAATTCAACTTCAAGCTTGAAAACTATGTTAGATTATCATATTTTGCACTTTTCCCATGCAAGATTTCACACTTCAGAGCACTTTCTCACGTGAGACTTTGTTCTCTTGTGGATAAGAGACCTAATACTCCCACATCCACTCCAAAACAAATTGCAAATAAGACTGTTGTTAGCCCCACCAACAAAAACCCAAAATCAGTTCCTACAGCTAGCTCGGCTAGTTATAGCATTTTAGACCAACTCCAGTGAACTAATGCTCAGATTACCATTTTTGAGTTGCTGAAGATCTCGCCTGCTCATAGGCAGATTTTGGATAAGGCCCTTGCTAAGGTGAATGTTCACAAGGATCTTGATCTTAACTGATTCCAATCTATGGTGGGTCATTTGACTTCACCCCACTATCTATCCTTTTCTAAAGAAGATGACCACTCCTTGAGTCACCCACATAATGGTCCCTTGCATATAGAGGTCATGATAGGCCCTAAGTGCACCCCCCGAGTGCTCATAGATAATGGTGTTGGTCTTAATATTTGTTCCTCTAATTTGCTCACTCAGCTAGGATATGATGAGAATTGCATAGATCCTCACAAAAAGATTACCATTAAAGCTTATGATGAGGAAGAACACAAGTCCTGAGGCTTAGTCATGCTACCTATCTGCATAGGTCCTGTTGAGAGAGATGTCACTTTCCAAGTGCTCGATATTCCTCTTGCCTACAATATCTTGTTGGGTAGACCTTGGATCCATGAGATGCAGGTTGTTCCATCCACACATCATCAATGCATTAAGTTTCCATTCCATCGAGCGGAAGTCACTATACCCACAAATACCAATTTCTCCTACAACACTCTTGCACAAACCGCAGATAGCCTTGTTCCAGCAAATAGAGAATCTATAGAGTCTTATGATGCTAAGCTAAAAGAAATGGAACAAACTTTGAGACTTAAAGATACAGGCATGGGAGAATACCGAATGGAACCTATGCTATCACTAGCTACCCTACCTCTATCTCCATGCTCTTATGGGAGACCTTCTAAAGAAAACAAACTTTCTAATGCTCCTCCTCAAATAGTTTATGATGGTGCCTTTGTAAGCTCCTTTACACCTTTAGAAGATGAAGATGAAGAGAGAGCTATCAAAGCATGGATTTATAAAGGAAAAGAAATAGCTGAAACAACCACTCCATCTCCAAATTTAGAGCAAGAACCATACAGTGAGGCCTTCAAGATCATGAAGTGCTTTGGTTATAAGGGGAGTGGTCCTATAGGAAAAAATGATAATGGCTTACTGAAACCTATTGAAGCTATAGGCCACCACACAAAAGATACTAGTGGCTTGGGCTTTAAAAAGACTCCCTTTCATTTGGGGATCAAGAAATTTGTGTCAGCTCTTGAGCCTGAACCTGAACTTGAACAAGAAATTGAAGATGCTACTCTAGAAGTGAATCCAAAGGCCAGATCTGATGAAGATACATTCCCATATCCTATTCCTCTGGATCTTGTGGCACTCTTTGCTGAACCTGATGAGCCTATCATACCTATTCATATGATAGAGATAGATACTGATACTAATAATGATTTTGATAAAACTTCTTCAGTATACCAATTAACATATGAGGAATGGAAAGCATCACTAAATGACAATCCTGATTTTCAAGGTGAACGATATAGGCCACCTCATTTTCAAAAGTACTTTGAATGAGAACAACTTTAGCAATCTATTAATGCCACAAGGCATAATAATGAGTCTGATGATGCTACTAATGAAATTCCTACATCAAGTACTGACTCACATGAATATGAGTTTGACTCTTTGTCTGATGCTACCTATGATGTAGACATAGATATTGTTCATGTGTATGAAAGACTCCTTGAAGTAGGTGAAGGGTCTAGCGCTAGGCCGCACAAATTAGGAACCACTAATGTTAATGTGTCCTCTACTTCCAATGCAAGGTCTCTTAGGGATTTGAATTATCCTTTGGATGAGATCGCTCTAGGTCTTGACTTGCTCATCAGTGCTTTTGAGGATTATACTGTGAATGTAGTTGAACTAGTCACTACTTCCCTTTCACTCTGTCGTCCTGATCTAATAAACTAGAACTCTCCTTTCGAATCTAATGAAGTCCTAATGTTCCAGATGGATTATGATCTAGCTTTTTACCTTCATGCTATTGAACCTATGATGTCCTCCACTAGTGAAAGTAGTGTCAACATGACAGAGGCAGATATCAAGTATCTCAGTCAAAAAATTAAAAGAAGAAAAAATAGATGCTCTGATGGTGAAAACCACTTTGTGGTAGTATCAGAGCCAAAAATAGTAAAAATAAAAGACATATCTGAGGGTGAAATCCTCTATGAGGTGCCCAAGGATGAGATACTTGACACACTTCCAAGCCACTTTCAAGAGAGGTCATCAATGTTGATTGAGCCGACACAGTCGGTCAATTTGGGTATAGAGGTTGCTCCACAGATTATTCACCTAGCACAATCATTATCTGTTGAAGAAAAAGAAGAGTTCACAAGATTCTTTTAGAGAAAGAAAATAAACTTTGCATGGACCTATTCTAACATGTCTAAATTAGATCCTAATCTAATCATGCATCATTTGTCCATTGCACTAGGTATCAAATCTGTTAAATAGAAGCTGCAAAAAATGCATCCACATGTAGCACTTTTGGTTAAAGCAGAGCTGGAAAAGCTTCTTAAAGCTGGCTTCGTAAGAACTATTGATTATGCAGAATGGATTTCAAACATTGTTCTAGTCACTAAACATGATAAATCCATTCATGTGTGTACAAATTTCAGAGATCTAAATAAGGCATGTCTGAAAGATGACTTCCCACTGCCTAATATTGATATGATAGTTGACATGATAGTAGGATATGAGATGTATTCCTTGATGGATGGCTTTTATGGCTATAATCAAATCAAAATTGTGCCAGAAGATCAAGAAAATACTACTTTTACATGTGCCTGGGGCACATTTTGTTGGAATGTCATGCCTTTTGCACTTAAGAATGCAGGAGCAACATACTAGAGAGTTGCTACTACTATCTTCCATGATATGATGCATAAAATAATGGAGGATTATGTAGATGATACTTTAGACAAAATCATGCAGTGAAGAACTCACCTCACAAACTTAGGTCCTATCCTTGACCACATGGAACAATTCAGTCTTAGGCTTAATCCAAAGAAATGTGCTTTTGGTGTTACTTCTGGGAAACTCTTGGGTTATATCATTTCAGCTAAAGGCATAGAAGTTGATCCTAAAAAAGTACAAGCTATTATGGACATGCCTCCACCCAAGAATATCAGTCAAATGAGAGGATTACAAGGAAGGCTATAATCCATCCAGCATTTCATTTCACAGTTGGCTGACAAGTCACAACCATTTACTAAAACTTTGCATAAGAATGTGACTTATAAATGGAATGAGGAATGCGACAAGGGGCTTACTCAAATAAAATAGTATCTTGCTAATCCACCTATACTGATGCCTCCTATTCATGGGAAGCCACTTATCCTATACATCTCAGCAACAAACACATCCTTGGGTGCTCTCTTAGCTCAAGAAGATCAAAACAATAAAGAAAGAGCCATCTACTATATCAGTAGAACATTGGTTTCTTATGAAATGAATTACTCTGTCATTGAGAAGGCTTGTTTAGCAATGGTATTCACTTCTCAAAAATTGCAGCATTATATGCTAGCTCATACCATGAGGCTTATTGCAAAGATTGGTCCACTGAAATACTTTTTGAGCAAGGCTACCCTCACGGGTAGATTAGCAAAATGGGTGATGATACTTAGTGAATTTGACATTGAGTATGTGGAAATAAAAGCCATTAAGGGACAAGAAATTGCTGATTAGTTGGTAGAGGCTCCTTTAAAAGATCATCAACCTTTGAGTATTGAATTTCCAGATGAATCCATCATGCTTCTCACACATCAATCTTGGAGCATGTTCTTTGATGGATCATTCACTTAGCAAGGATCTGGTGTAGGCATTCTATTTATTACACCTCAAAGATATTCATTACCAAAAGCATATAAGATGTTGTTTCCCTGCATGAACAACATAGCTGAATATGAAGCTCTCATTAATGGCATGAAGATGGCCCTTGAATGGCATGTGGATGAGCTCAAGGTCTTTGGAGACTCGCAGTTAATCATCAATCAAATCAACAATGCCTACCAAACTAAAGATGACAAACTGATACCTTACAAAAGGATGGTGGATGATCTTAAACAATACTTTGCACACATTTCTTTCTAGCAGATTCCAAGGGTAGACAATAAAGTAGCTGATGCAATGGCCACTCTTGCTTCAATGTTACAAATGCTAAAAAATGACTTCAGACATGAGTTTCTGGTGGAGGCATTACACTACCCTGCCTATGATATCCCTAAATCTAGGATGATCTATTCTGTCATTGGACATAATTCATCCCGCTACCACCATATCTTTTCCTACCTTCATGACTAGATCATTCCCGACAGCTATACTCGAAATGAAAAGTGTCACCTCATTTGTACTATTTCATGATATGTCCTCATAGAAAATGACTTGTATAGATGGGGTCTAGACGGTACCCTCCTTAGGTGCTTAGAACTCGATGAGTCCAAGTGTGCACTAGCTGAGGTACATGAAGGTATCTGTGGGTCTCATTCTAGTGGTCTGACGTTAGCCTGGAAACTTATTAGAGCTGGCTATTACTGGCTGGACATGGAAAAAGAAGCTTTTCAACATGCTAAGACTTGCAAGCAATGCCAATTTCATGGGAACCTAATTCATGCTCCTGCTCATGAACTTAGTCCTCTCATCAGTTTCTGGCTATTTCAACAATGGGCCTTCGACTTGGTTAGTCAGATACATCCTTCATCTTCAAGAGGGCACAATTTCATCATCACAACTACTGATTACTTTACCAAGTGGGTTGAGGCAGTGCCTCTCACTGTAGCAGATGACAAGACCATTGCTATGTTTATATTGAACTATATCATTTGTAGATATGGCATACCCTCATCTATTATCACTAACAATGGGGGACAATTCAAAAATAAGGACCCGACAGACTTATGTACTAAATTTATAATTATTCAACATTGGTCATCTATCTATTATCCTCAGGGTAATGGACAAGAAGAGGCTTCTAATAAGACAATTCTAAAAATCTTACACCAAACAGTTCATAAATCTGGTAGAGATTGGCATCTAAAGATTAATCCATCCTTATGGGCCTACAGGACAAGTATCTAAACACCAATGGGGGCCACTCCTTTCACCCTGGTTTATGGAGTAGAGGTAGTATTACCTATTGAGGTTGAGATTCTGACATTGTAAATCTCTCTAAGGGGCCTCATCACTAATGAAGATAATAGAATATCCCAGCTTCAAGAGCTTGAATTACTTGATGAACGCCGGAAGGTGGCATTCGATCATATCTGAGCATATCAAAAGAGAATGTCAAAAGCCTATAATAAGAAAGTCAGACAAAGAGAATTCCAAGTGGGTGATCTCGTCCTGAGAGAGAACCCCAAAAATTAGTAGTAGTGAGTTCAGAAAGGAAAATTTGCAACAAACTAGCTTGGTCCATATGTCATTACTGCCACATTTGGGTCTGGGGCTTATCGACTCTCCACTACTGAAGGAGAGCAACTCAAAGAGCCTATCAACACTCTTCATCTAAAGAAGTTCTACAGTTAAGACATTCTTGGCATGCTCATGTACATACTTATTGGTCCTAAAAAAATCCTAAAAATGATATATTGCAAAAAATCCTAAAAAATTGCAAAATGTCTTGAAAAAATGATCATCTTAGTGAAAACCTAGTAAACAGGCGCTTTGATGTATCTATTATCTTGGTGAAAACCTGGTAAATAGGTGCCTTGATAATAATCCGAAAAAATAGAAAATTTGAAAAAAGACAAAAAATAAATGAAAAAATACAAAAAAAAAATTAAAAAATGAAATATTCAAAAATACAAAAAAAATAAAAAAAGAGAAAAGTACAAAAAAAAATTGAAAAGAAGAAATGTGCCATTGATGAAAACCTGGTAAACAGGTGTCATGGTAGCAAAAATAGAATCTCTGCCAAGATGGTGAAAACCTGGTAAATAGGCACCTCTTGTTTCCCGAAGCTACATCTCATCTCAGCATCGCTTGGCTCTTAGTCTCCCGCTTTAGTCTCTTTGTTTCCCTGCTTTAGTGTGCTTTCCCGCTTTCCTACTTTAGTTTGTTTCCTTCTTTTAGTTCACTTCTTGCTTTAGTTTGCCAGCTCATGCTCTTGCCTTCAGTTGTCTTCGAGATTTTCCTCAACTCTTCATGGATTGGAACTGGTTCACACTTGGGGGCATCTTCCTAGTCTAGGGAGCATTGTCCTATCACTTTCAGAAGTTTTGTTCATGCATCAGTCACCAGTGGTTCTCATTGCGTCTGCTTTTTGATGCCTAGCTACTTTTCAGATTTCTCTCCTTGAGGATCTCTTGTGTATCGGTCGCTAGTGGTTCTCACTATGTGTGCCTACTAATACTTAGCTCTCATTTGAATATCTTCCTTACATTAGTCACCAATGGTCCTCACTGTGTCTACCTGCTGATGTTTCACTCACATTTTATTCTCTCTTTCGAGAATCTTCCTTGTATCGGTCACCAGTGGTTCTCACTGCATTTTCTTACTGATACTTGGTTTGTGCTCTGATATCCTCTTGAAACTTTGTCTCTCGCGATGGTCACCAGTGGTTCTCACTACATTTGCCTGTTGTCGCTATCCCACCAAGACTTCAAACATTGTTCACTTCCGATTTGACTTTAATCCACTTGAACACAAACTGAAACTGAAATTGAAAACTGATTTTGTGTTTCTTTGAAGCATGTTGAGCTTTTCCTTTGCTTGTTTGTTTGTTTGCATTATCATTTCTCCTTGAGTGAATCTAAGACGTCTTTCTTGACTGAGAAATGTGAAGACTAGGGGCATGATCTTTTCTTTTCTTTATGTTTGCTGGTTTAGTTCCAATGATCTAAAGAATTTATCTAAGAGGGGTGTCCATCTATAAGAGCCTTCATCTCATATTGGATGGCCATGCATACCTTGACTCCTCTTATATGGATGCTTTGGTTAGGTTTGTTCTTCTCCTTGTCTGTTTTGAGTGACTTCTTTCTACTACAAGTAAAATCGCGAACGCTCATCCTGCTAAGTGAATGTAAGGGTCACTATGACCACTCTTTGGCAAAAGAAGAAACTCTCATGTGTCTGGTGTGTTTGTTTACAAGCAACATTCAGGTCATTCTAGCAATTATGCTTTGATGCTTATGTTAACTTGCTAAATCAAAAGGAATAGGTGTTCAGGTCATTCTAGCTTCTTGTGCCTTAATGCTTACACCTCATTCTAACAAATCTAAGACTTATGTCATATTCATATTCTCATAATTGCAATATTAGTGAGTATTGTATGACATTCTGCGATCATCCCGTGCTTAAACAAACTTGATGATGATAAATACGGTGAGTCCAACAACCAAGTCCTAGGGCTTGCATTCTCATTTTAGGCTTGCATTTAGCTTAAGCTTGCATTTTTCATTCTAGGCTTGCATTTGAGACAGTGTTTTGGTGCTCTCTTGATTTCTTTCTATTCATCAAAGGTCCTCATCTTTTTTCCTAAGTTCTTCTTGGCTACACAAGTGTCCAGTCCTCGCTTTCGATCTTCGAACGTATCTATCTTTTTGGTTAGTACCTATCATATATTGCTACAATCCTACATGAGATGATTAGTACCATATACATTACATATGCATTTTCATTTCATTTCCATTTGCATCCATAAATTCATTTGCATCTACATATACATGTGCATTAACTATAAGCATAAATCATACATTACACATCTACATACATTCTTATTCATCTACCACTACATTTCACACTGCATCATCATAAACTAAAATATGTGCATATTCATAAAAGGAAACATGTTCATTTCATGCATTTCTATCCATATATCTAAGCATGTAGGAAAACATCTCATAAACATCATACATCAAAGCAATATACAACAAGTACAATGATATCAAAATGTCGATCTCATATATATATATATATATATATATATATATATATATATATATATATATATATATATATATATATATATATATATATATATATATATATATATATATATATATATATATATATATATATATATATATATATATATATATATATATATATATATATCGATCAAATGTCATATACAATAGAAGAAGGTGTTACTCGAGCATAGTATCAAAAATGACTACAATACACATCTCTAAAAAATGAGCCGCAACAACAATGACTACATCAAGATCCACTGCCACTTGGAGGAGGTGGTGGCAATGGTCTCTGTGGTAAGGGCATCGGCCACTGTGGAGGTGCTTACTGAGGAAGCACCTATGGTGCCTACTGTGGTGGGTCCTATGATGGTGCCTATGGTGGTGCCTATGGAGGTGCGGGTGGAGGTGCTTGTGGAGCTCCAGCGTAATCGGCAAATGGTGGTACTTGCTTTGACAAATCTAAAACAACCCCATAGTAAGTTGCATAATAATATGCTACCTAAGTAGCCTCATACCTCATCTCAATCCTGGAATGTGCCAGCTCATCCTGCAGCTATCTAATCTTAGCATCTTTATCTGCTACATAGGTCTCCTCTCAAATGAATCGGGTGTGGTAATCATCCCACTCTTGCTGCACCTATCGTACCCTCTCATAGCACTTCCTGAGAGCCTCCTATAGCTAAGATGTCCTGGCTCCTACTGGAATGTCAAGCATGTCTATCATCATCTGGAGGAGCCTAGTGTGAAGTATCTCCAGTCCGCTTCCTGGTGGACCTCTGCTGAGCCCCACTGCTCCCATCTCCTGCATCTGAGCCCATCATCCTAGCCAGGATGCTAACCTGCCCTGCTCAAGGTCTCAGTACTCTCTGCTAGGCTGGTGCCTGCTGGTTCTGTGCCTGCTTCTATTATCAAGGTTGTTGTTGGGCTCCTGCACCAATTGGATCTATAAACCTCAGATGAGGATATTCTATCAAGTGATCTCTATATGCAGGATTCACCCCTGCATTGGTGACCCCCACCATGTAGTCCCATTGCACAGCTGGTATACATGCCTCAATCACACATTGTTTAGGATCTAATCTCACATGCCACCCCTTCTTCTCCTCATTGGAGAAGTGAGCATAGGGGCAGTACTCCTATGATATATCCTACTATCTTTCGAACTAGTGCAGGACACGTGTGACATAAAACATCTCAATGGTATGGACACTCCACCCGATCAATGGATGAGAAACAAACATATTTGACAGCTCCTGATGAGCATCATCCCATGGTTCCATGGCCACCGAGGGTCTCCATACTACTGTCACCATGTCATCTAGCTACCCCCTCCATTGCTTTGTCTTTCCCAGTAGAGGCTAGGTCATGACACCTATGTACCTATAAATATACAGCTCAAGATGTTGCCGTGTGTCATGGAAAATTAGACTGCAAATGGGCAGATGCTCTCAAGCCTAGATCTAAAGAACAAATACTCTTGCCACCATGGTCCTCATGCTATGATACACTATCTCATGCATCTCATGGTACATGTGAGCTAACATACACTCACGCCATCCAAATCTGACAGCTAGTCACTCCAACATCCTCCACAGCATCATGCCCCAGCCACACTCTAGACCAGGCTGACCTCTATCTGCAATAAGGTAGTAGCTTAGGAACATCATAAGTACGATAGCAAAAGGATGAGCGCCACCATGCATACTGATCAAATCATCCCAAGAAATGGCCCAGCCCATCACTAGATCATCCTAGAATATTGCTCTCAAGGCTAATGTATCATGCCTTGGTTGTGTTTCCTACTCTACTCGAGTACCATGGATGGGTATCCTCAGGATCTTGTATATGTCCTCTGGGGTCACAGTCATCTCCCCCATTGATAAGTGGAAGGTGTTCATCTTTGAATGGAAACACTCTACAAGTGTTGTAAGAAGACCATGATTCACCCAAATGTCAGGAAAATCATGCAAGTATCCTAGACCAAGAGCATCAATATGGGCACTCTTTGCATCTGTGAGTCTCTACACTAGTGTGGTGATAACTGGATGGTGCATCCTGAAGGCAACATTGGGGAAGTCAACCTACAAAGGAAGTGATGACATTGGATCAATATCTCAAACATGATGGTTTTTCAACATAACAACAATGAATGCAGTATGACATCTATCCTAGACATGGCTCTGTGACACCCTACTTGGCTGATTTCACGCAAATTCAAGAAATTTTGGCAAAAGAGTTCAAAACTTTGCAGCAGTTTCTCACGCAAGAAAATTATTTTCTCATGTGAGACAGGACTAGACCTTGCATGAGCTCCTACAATCTCATGCGGGAGCCTCTTTCAACTCGTGCGAGCTTTCAGACAAAACCCATGTGAAGAAGCCCTTAGTCATGCAAGGAAACTATTTCCTCGCATGAGAGGAGACCTAGGTCAGTGCGAGGAAACTACTTCCTCATGTGGGATTGGAAGAACACGACTCAAACCTAGCTAGATCTTCCTAATTTGACCTATAAAGCTATACGAATTGAAATATAGGGAGGTTTATCGATTAATTACAAGTGCATCATACTCTGTGGGCCAAGCATGTCATCGTGAGTGCTCAAATCTATACATATGCAATGGAAGAACCTCCATTTTCTCTCTCAAAGCTCAGAAATCACATGAAGATAAAGGTGAATAATGAATTGAAAGTGACCCCTCCGGGCCTTATATAGCTTTTGACCTAATTTTCAAAAGTGCTCTATTTTGCGTGAAAATTGCACCCTTGGCTAAATCGACTTCTTTGAATCCATTTTCAGGATTGAAATCAAAATCTGACATCTCTAGATAGCTCAAAATTGCATTTTAAATTCTAAGGACCCTTTGGGATCGGACGCTTGTGCAGTCAGCCTTCTTGCGTCATCTTCCTACCAGAACCTCATCTTTGCATCATGTTCTCAAGATCTTTTCTCTTTTCATCAAAGTCAACTCTAGTCAACCATAGTCAACCATGGTCAAACTTGGTCAACAAGACCTTTGCTTTGCTTCGATTTTCTTTTTTAGCTTCTTGAATCTAGTCTAATTACTTCTGCTCTGCAACCTCTTGTTGTTAATCATCCCTCTTATGTCATCTTTCAATTTCACTCCCGAGGGGGTAGGATGATTGCATCATTTGAATCTTGTCAAATCAATTCTTGAATCATTCTGATCTGAATCATCAGTTCTCATTGCTTGGGGCATCTCAGTGTCTCGCATCTTGTTATCTGGTCATCTATCTTTTAGGTATTTGAGAAATCTAACTCAAATCCTTAGGAATCAAGCTTCATTATGGAGATGGTTCTCAAAATCTTTTAGGTATTGCGATAATCTAACCCTAATTATTGGGAGTCAAGCTTCATTCTAGAGATGGCTCTCAAAATCTCTCTTAGACCGTTATCTGGGCAATCTAACCCGGGTCTCGGAGAGCTAAGCTTTGTATTGGGGAAATCTAACCCTGATTCTGGAGACAGTCCTAAGTTTGCATCTGAATCTCATTCTGGGCATTGGGGCAACCTAACCCCAATTCTCATCATCTCTCAAGACCGTTGTCTTCGCAATCTAACTTAGACTTCAGAAAATCATTCTTTGATCTATTCAGTGTCTTGGCAACCTAACCTAGACTTATGAATTTCTTGTCATCTGTCACTTCAGGCTATTCTTTGAATCAATGTGTTGTTCGCACATCAATTCAAAGAGGGGAAAATCTAATACCCTAAAATTGGCACCTATTAAATTCAATTAATTTTGGTGCATTTTCATCAATTTTACATCTCCAAAGTCCTAGTTTCCTACGCAATTTTCTCTCTCCTACCTAACTTAATTTGACTTGATGTCAATTGCAAAGACCATAAATTACATTAATCAAATATCAAAATTAATTCCTAAAGTCCTTGACTTTAATTAGCTAAATTACCCCTATGATAATTTAATTTAATCCTAAAGTCTTAAGTGCTTAGAATTAAATTAAATCCACCCCATTTGGCTAATTACCCATAAAAAGGAATTAATAATTTCTTGATATTCGAATGGACACACCTCTTTGAATTAATAATTCAAGATATTTGAAGGCCACTTGTGTGGCATTTTCCATTCTTTTATTAAGTAATTCATGCTTTTTTGTCTCAAATGGAAATGAAGGGTCAGGAGTTTCAAATCAAGAACCCCTTCATTCCCTCCTCAGGCTTTCTTATTTAATGGACCTCATTTCTTCATTTGAAAATAGGCAATTTTTTAGAGTAATTGAACTATACAAATTTTTAGTCTCACTTTATTCAAAGCTTTTCATTTGCAATTAGTTTAAATTCTCATTTAATATAGTATTGCATTATTATATTAGATCAATTTTCTTACACAATCATAGTTTAGTATCATATTTCTTTTAAGCTATTTAGATTAAAATTGCACTTCATATCTCTTTCTTTCAAGTTATTAGTAATTGCATCTCAATTCTTAGATTAAATTGCATATTCATCTTAGTTTAATTTTAGTTTTACTCATCTTCATAGCTCTTGGAAAATCCTCTGTTGTGGGATTGGTCTCATGGTTTTTGGCTCTCGTTTTGAGAGTAATTAAACACCCTATCCACATAGGAGGTAATAGGTCAATTCAATTGATGTTGTGAGATGGACAATTCATGTTCATACTCACCATCTTGTGATTGAGCAATGACTATGTTACATTTGTGCCTGATTTAGAGGTCCACATTCAAACACACGTAGAAAATTGTAGAATCATCGCGTGAACAAGTTTTCATGCATTCTGATCATACTGGTTAAGGAGAACCCTACTGTAGAGCATTACCAAGCGACAAACAGTAATTACCGATGGACAGTAAGTTGATATATGTTGAATCAGAAATGTTACATTGATCAGAAAGATTTGTATGAGCTGAATATTGGTTTGTATATCTGTAATTGAAGTTGTAATAGATCATATCACCTACTGTTACATATTTAACCATTTTACATAGTCAAATCTCTTAACCAAGTGGACTAAGAAAGTCTTATTATGTATCATTCATAGAATGAACATTATTATCCTGTCAACCCCAGAGTGACTGCTAGTTGGATGATAACGATTGGTCTTAAATCCTCTAACAAGGTCACACCTAACAGTGTGTTTCTAACCTTTAACATGGTTGGGTCTTCACTGACCTCACTTCAAAAGAGTGAATATTTTTGTGTTGCCAGTCCTAGGTGGTTTTTCCCTTCACAGGGTTTCCACATTAAATCTCTTGTGTTATGTGTTGACTGTGATATTTGTTTGATGTCATATTTGCATGTTACATATTTGATTTAATCAGTAACTACTATATGTTTTAGAATGGTAATTGGTAAATACACATACAGTAAAGTATTCTAAGTTACCAAGCAGTAGAAGTTGAAGTATTTGTTTTTGGATTATACATTTTGTATTGGGACAGTGGTTAACTGATTCACCCCCCTCTCAGTTAGTCTAACACTAAACAAGAATTTGAGGAATAAGAAGTCATGCTTGCATGGTTATACAAGGATGAGTCTCACTCCCAATCAGTCCAGAAATGTGACTCCACTTCAAGAAAAATTCCTCAGAAGTCATATGGACTAGGAGACAAATTGATCACAAAAATGGGATATACTAGAAAAGAACCTCTAGGACTACAAGATAAAGATCTTCTATCACCTCTTGACCATCATGGCTAAACAAACAAGAATACAACAGGTCTAGGATATAAGAAAAAGCTTTTCTATCTTAGCAAGAACTCCCCACATGTCTTAGAATAGATTGAACCAATGGAAGAAACACCATGATAATCTGATAGTGACGATTCAGATGCCACTAAGGACCTCATTTCTTATGAGATGTTGCCTAAAGAAATGAAAGATCTTCTTGAAGTGGAGGATGATCCAATCAAAATAATTAATGTGGTAGACACACAAGAACCTACTATAGAACAAGAGACAGTTGCACCACAAGAACCAGCTGATCTCGAAGGAAATCAAACAGAAAAAGAAGAAGGTAGTAGCTATTCTAAGATAGATTATCATGAGTATGAATTCAAGTCATAATATGAAGGTAACCCTTCTTGGGGTATTCATCATGATTTTACTCATGTTCTTAATTTTCCTAGAGGCATAGATGGAGAATCCAATGACTATGAATGGGGGGTCATTCCAAAGGAAGATGAGCTTATCACAGAAAAACATATTGATGTTGTTCACCAATATGCACCTAAACCCAATGTAAGTCTAGAGAGAAATAATGAACTTAACGAGTTTGATCCACCTATGGCTGAAAAAGATTCCCACAATGACATTGAGCCTATTCATGAATTGAAAATTTTGAGTTGTAATATCACCTTCAAAATCAAGAGTCAGGTTAGGACCAATGATGACAGTTCCATATCCATAAACACTATTTCCCAATCTTTCACCACTTTGACTATCCAGCATCCTGAACTTCTTGACCAAACCTCCATGAATCCAAGCCAAGGTATCTATACCTTTCCAAATGACTATGCCCTTGCTTGCTAACTCAATGCAATTGATCCTATGATGACTTCCATCAGTGAGCTAAGCGTTAGCATGACAGAGTTAGACATCAAGTATCTTAGTCAAAAGAATAAGAGTAAAAATAAAAAGAAAAGGAGTTCTAAGGGTGAAAACCACTTTGTGGCAGTCTTAGAACCTACAAAAGTAAAAATAAATGACGTATCCAAAGGTGAAAACCTCTTTGAGGTTCCTAAGGATGAGATATTTGATGTCCTTCTGAGTCATTTATAGGATAGATCTCCAGTACTAATTGAGCCCACTCAATCCATCAACTTGGGAACAACAGAAGAACCATAGTTGATTCATGTAGCACAATCCTTATCAGAAGATGAAACGCAAAAATTTACTACATTCCTAATAGAAAAGAAGATCAAATTTGCATGGAAATATTCAGACATGCCAAGGTTGGATCCTGATCTTATAATGCACCATTTATCTATAGCTCCAAGGGTCAAACCTGTTAAGAAAAAATTGAGAAAGATGCATCCACATATTGCACTCTTGGTAAAAGATGAATTAGAGAAGCTACTTAAAGCTAGATTCATCCATGTTATTGATAATGCTAAATGGATCTCAAATATTGTACCTGTATCAAAAGCAAAAAAGTCTATAAGAGTATGCATAGATTTTAGAGATGTAAACAAAGCATTCCCTAAGGATGATTTTCCACTACCTAACATTGATATGATAGTGGACATGACTGCGGGCTTCGAGATGTATTCTTTAATGGATGGTTTTTCTAGATATAATCAAATAAAAATTGCTCCAAAAGATCAAGAGAAAATTGCTTTCACATGTGCGTGGGGTACCTTCTCTTGGAATGTCATGCCATTTGGGCTTAAGAACACTGGTGCTACATATCAAAGAGCTATGATGTATATTTTTCATGACATGATGCATCGAACTATGGAGGATTATGTTGATGATACTTTAGCAAAATCTATGATAAGATTTGAACATCTAAATGATTTGAGAAAAATACTCGATCGAATGGAGAACTTTAGCTTCAGACTAAACCCTAAGAATTGTGCTTTTGGTGTCACTTTTGGAAAGCTCTTAGGTTACATTGTTTCAAAGAAAGGAATTGAAGTATATCCAGCTAAGGTCAAAGCTATCATGGAGATGAAACCTCCCAAGAATATCATTCAAATGAGAATATTACAAGGGAGAGTACAATCTATTAGACGCTTCATATCTCAGCTAGCAGACATATCACAACCTTTCACAAAGACATTACATAAAGGTGTAACCTTTTCATGGAACAAGGAATGTGAAAATAACTTTAATCATATCAAAAAATATCTATCAAATTCTCCTATTTTGATGCCTCCTATTCAAGGAAAACCATTGATTCTTTATCTCTCCACTATAGATACATCACTTGGGGCATTACTAGAACAACATGATGAGAACAAGAAGGAAAAAGCTATATACTATATTAGTAGAACATTGGTAGTGTTGGTGCCCAAAAATGATGGATCACTTTTGGCCAACTGACAGGTACACACTAATACCTCTACAATTCTGGCTTAAACAAGCCAAGGCTGGTAGGCCTAAATTCACTTTAAACTATCAAATTTTCTATGTTGCACAACTACGTACATAAATAAACAAAGTTCCTCCCAAGGTGGTGAATGATCCTTGGAGGAAAGAAACAAATCCTCTAATAATCTCTATTCTATAAATCTTGACTAAAGTGGATTAAACTAAGGACTCAAAAGTAATATTTTTGAAATAATGATTATATAATCTACAAACCACAAAGTACGAACCAAATGACAATTTCCAAATTATAGTTAGATCAGTGCCTTCTAAATACTTGGGCTATAGAGTCATAAAAATTTCAATCCTACATACAATTAGAGATGGTTTTAAGGTAACTCACTCCTATAAAGTGAGACCATCACCCTACAAGCTTCTATTGAAACAAAATTTTAAACAACTTATATAATAGGTCCTATGGTTTTTAACCCAACTTAACAGCCTGAAAGGAAATAGTAACAGGTTCTCAGACCATGCTACCATTATTCAAATTGTACAAATTAGTCATAAATGAATGTATCAAATAGAAAAGCACAGTAGGATACCCCGGTTCATAGAGTAATCTGAAAGACTAATTGAAAACATATAACTTATAACCACAAATAAAAAAGAAGAGCACTTATATTTATTAATGTTGAAAAAAATAGTACATTAGAGTTCATATTGTAGTTTTGATCTAATTATATCCTATGAAAATATATCTTGTATTGTATTGTCTCTCTTTACATTTTACATTATGTATATATACATGTTTGAGTGGCTTTCACACCTCTTTAGGGTGAAAAGACACACCCTTATTACAAATTGTTTTTAAAAAATGATAAACTAACTAAAAAATAACTACCTAACTTTTGGATTTGTGCTTGGTTGAAAAACCAAAACACCTCTTGGGAAGCTAATATTTTTATTAGAGATAGGAAATTTGGTTTCTCGAACTGGGTCTTTTTTAGATTTTTAAAATTCAACCATCTTCTGCCTCTATCGACATCATCTTTGCAGTAGGTTGAAATTCCAGCATTTTCTGAAGGCTTTGATCATAGAATTTTGATTGTTCTTGTCACAGAGCTTCCTTCCATAATATCTCAACTTTTTAATCAAAAATTAATGTAATATTTTATCCCATTTCATGTAATCCATCATTAATTATTGGCATGAAGTTTAAGAGGCCATTTTTTAGGGTTTTATCACTATATAGGACTCCAAATTTTGCCCAAAATTTAGAGCTCCAACAGGTAGCATATGAAAAGAACTATTTAATGATTGAGAAAGCTTGTCTAGCTGTGATCTTTGCATCACAAAAATTGAGACACTACATGTTAGCTCATACCACACATTTGGTAGCTAAGATTGATCCACTAAAGTACCTACTAAGCAAAGCTATCCTCACAGGTAGATTAGCTAAATGGGTGATGCTATTAAGTGAATTTGACATTGAATATGTTGAAAGAAAATCTACCAAGGGCCAAGTTATTGTAGATCAATTGGTTGATACACCTTTTTTTGATGATACACTAATGCAAATAGAATTCCCAGATTGCTCTATCATGAATCTTTCTTCTAGAGCATGGAAGTTATTCTTTGATGACTCCTATACATAGAATGGATTTGGAGCAGGCATATTGTTCATCGCTCCTCAAGGATACTCAATCCCTAAAGCATTCAGAATAAAGTTTACTTGCACAAAAAATATTACTGAATATGAATCTCTTCTTAATGGCGTGAAAATAGCAATTGAATGGAGAGTAAAAGAACTACACATTCATGGAGACTTAGAACTTGTAATATATCAAGTCAATGATGTGTATCAAATGAAAGATGGAAAGCTGATCCCATACAAGAAAATGGTAGATGATCTAAAGAAATATTTCATATCTATCACCTTTGAAAAAATTCCTAGAATAAAGAATAAATTTGTTGATGCTATGGCAATGCTATCATCTCTACTACAGTAGCCTAAACATGAGCTACATTATGAGTTCCTGGTGGAAGCACTATCATTCCTAGCATATGATTCCCCTAAAACCCACATGATCTGCACTATTGTTGGTCATGATCCATCTTGATACAAAAACCTTTTCTCCTATCTCCAAGACCAAATCATTCCTGATACCTTCAACCGCCATGAGAAATGATACCATATCCACAATGCATCTCGGTATGTCATCATTGGTAATGATCTGTACAAATGAGGTCTAGATGGTACATTCTTAGATGTTTAGAATGGGAAGAGTCTCAACGTGCATTAGAGGAAGTCCACAATGGTATTTTTGGATCACATTCCAATGATTTAACACTAGCTTGAAAACTTATTAGGGATGGGTACTATTGGCCTAAAATGGAAAAAGAGGCTATCAAATTTGCAAAGAATTGTCAAAAGTGTCAAGTACATGGTAACTTGATTCATGCACCAGGGAGAGATCTAATTCCCTTTACTACACAATGGCCTTTTCACCAATGGGAATTTAATCTTATAGGAGCCATACATCCTCATTCTTCTAATGGGAATACCCATATTATTATAGCTACAGACTATTTCACAAAATGGGTAGAAGCAATCCCTTTGACTTAAGCAACTGACAAACAAATATCAATGTTCATCTTGAACTACATCATATGTTGGTATGGTATTCCACATTCTATAGTCACAGATAATGGTGGTCAATTCAAGAATAGAGACTTAGATGATTTATGTGCTAAATTCAAGATTACACAACATTGGTCATCAATCTACTATCCTCAAGGGAATGGACAAGCAGAGGCATCCAACAAGAATATGTTAAAAATATTGCATCGCATAGTTAATAAAATAGGAAGAGATTGGCATCTCATGATCAATCCATCTCTCTGGGCCTATAGAACAAGTATCAAAATGCCCACTAGGGCTACACCATTCACTTTAGTTTATGGGTCTAAAGTGGTACCGTGTGTGTGAATTTTGTACCTATTCTGTAGACACAACACTTCAATAAAACATTAGATGTTAGCAAAAATGAAATCGTGCAATGAATTGAAAGCTAAACTAACTAGGTGATTTACTGCCTTCTAATAGGTGCGAGTATGATGTTCTTAGATTGTTATCGAGATCAGTGACCTTGACGACACCTAAATGAAGGATTTGAATGCAAAACTAATATGAAATATGAATGCAATTAATCTTTTTTTTTTTTAATTTTCTATGCAATAAGATGAAAAATGATATGAAATCTATGATATGTAAAAAAATTGATATGCTATGATGATCTAACAAATGAAAACTAATATGATATGAAAAACTATGCAATATTGATCTCACAAAGCTTGGATTCGCAAAGATGATTCTTCAATCTCCAATTCGACAGCATGATTATGCAATTCTTATGCATTTGAGAGATGATTTTGAGTTATTTTAAAATAAAGATAATTTAATTCACAAAAATATGCAAATCATGCAAAAATAGCTTTTTAACTCAAATTAGAAGTTTAGATCAACTTTAAAACTCAAAAATGATGTTGAGTTCCAAAAAGTCAATAACTTGCATTGATTTTCTGATTTGGAGTTTAACTGCTCTTTGATTATGCACATGGATAATTATGAATTAATAAATAAATAAAGTGATTTATTCTCAACTTAACTAATTTTGAAAAATAAAACAATTGATTTATGAGTTAATCAATCATTTAATCAAATTTTTATTCAAAAATAATATCATCAAATATGACAACTTGCTTTAATTAATTAAATAAGAATTTAATCAATTAATGATAGGAATTTTGATTTATTGTCAAATTTAAATAATACAATTTAGGAATAAATACAATTAACTTCGATTAAACAATGAAGTGGTAGAATTAAATCTAATTAATTAAATATTGAGAATATTCAATTAATCAAACTTTTGGATAAATAAGATTTATCACCAAATAATCATTAAATTAAAGATAATTATTATGATTAGGAATATTACTAAGAATATTCCCCAATGCAGAATTTATGATAATCAATTAGGATTTGATGATGTTCAGATTTGCCTTTGGTTAGGACTTTGATGTCGATTTCGTTCGATAAATTGATATAGAGGTTAATGAACCTATAGCCCATTTTTGGGGTATTACATTTTGCCCCTCTTTGAATTGTTGTGCGAAGCGCAGTGGTTCAAAGACAGTCTTGTGTATGATGTTGAAACTGATGTTTGAAATTGATATTGATGTGAAGTAGAAATTGATTGAAAGTGATATGAAGATAATAGGTCTTGAATGACCAAAGATAATGTTAACTATAACAGCAATGAACCAATGAAACAAAAGTGTCAAAACACCTGATTCCGAACCTTATGATTGCGAAGAAATGAGTGACCGATTCCAGACTCGATTATCTTAGAAGAACCACGTAGGTATCACATCTGAACCCTTCAGTTACCGAAGAACCAAGGAAATAACACATTTGAACCGATAGTTGCAAAAATTGATATAATTTACAAGATTAGGAGAATACCAAATTGATATGGATCTCGATGAATCTGATATGCCCCAAGTGATGATAGATTTGCCCCGAGCGATGAGGACTTTTGATGAATCAACAACTAGATGTGGTTGTTGTCTTGATTACTGAGGAAAGATATGATTTCCATAGAGATATGATTTCAAATTAGATTACAAACTTTGAATGATATGCAATACCATGCCACCTTCAGGATGAAAATTGAAATCTGACAAGAAAAGCCAGCGTTTGATAGTTTAGAAGCATGCTAATTGATTGGAAAAATGTTAAACACGTTTGAAAATGCATTCTGCATCGTTTGGAGGTCCAAAAGACCAAGTTTGACTAGGTTTGACCATGAGTTGACCATGGTTGAAATTTTGATAGTTTGATGGAAGATAATCAGTTAAGTTGAATAATGGATTTCTACTATGATTGAAGGTTGATTATGCAAGTAGTTAATAATATGAATGATCTCAGATTTTGATTTTGATCTTGAAAAAGGATTCTACTTGTTGTTTCGTTGGAGGAACCTTCGTGTGAGATTTAGCCCTTGTTAGATTTGAAGATGCGATTTGAAGAATTTTTTAAGCATTGAAGTGTTTCCAAACATTTATGAGATCATGCAGACATGCGAAATGCAAAGAAACATGCAAAATGAAATGCAACCTAAGACCTAGGACCTAGTCACTTGATCATGTGTCGATTTGTTATCATCATTGCACTTTTAGGTAACCGGATAAATCAATAGAATGCCCACTAGCTATGAAACCATAGACATATGAATATCAATTTGTATGCGCAAGAATCAATACAACATCCACTAGTCAATCAACCATAGATATATGAATATTGATTTTATTTTTGGAATGTCCGATTAGATATAAGCACCAGGGCATAAATGCCAGGATGACCTGAATATCATGTCCATTTTGATATAGCAATTTGTATAAGCATCAAAACATAAATGTCGTGATGACCTGAATATGCCTTGCATTACAAACACATCAAGCAGTCAAGAGATCATTCTAAATCCGATGTGAATTACCTGTAGTGACCCTTTATCATTCGCATCCTTAGGTAAGATCGAGTTTCACAATAGGATAAAGAAATCACTCAAAAAGACAATAGTTTAAACAAACTTCCTTGAATTTTTTGGGTATCAATGGTCAAGGTACGCATGGCCATCCAATTCAAGATAGAGGCTCTTATAGTCGGACACCATTTCAATCCAGAATTTCCAAAGTTGTTAGATACAAGCAGAAGACAAAGAAAAGATTATGCCCCCAGTCATCACTCTCTAAATCCTATAAAGGACATCATCAAAGAGCTCGAAGGGACACAATATGCAAAAATCTCAATGCAAATCAGTAAGCATACAAGGAGATAAAAGCATGTAAAAAGAATAGATTTTTTTTGGTTTGATGTTTGATTGCGTTGTTGTAGATGCAAAATCCTTTCTGGAGACAAGACTAACTGACTGACTCACATGAAGCGTCAAAGGACTCTGACTAGATATGATACGTCTAAGATATACTGGAGACCATAGGATTTGACATTGATTGCCCCCAAGTGTTAAGCACTGATAGGATATAGATGCTGGAGCTGATTGGTGTACAGACTGACTTATTGAAAACCAATTGGGACATATGTACAAACTAAAGCAAGACTAAAAGCTAGGAAAGACCAAGATTGCACTAATAGATGGATCATTTGAAACAAGTGGCACCTATTTGCTAGGTTTTCACCATCTTGGTAGAGATTCTAGTTTTGCTACCAAGGCGCTTGTTTCCAGGTTTTCACCAAGGCACTTTTTTTTTTCATTTTTTTGTATTTTTCATTTTTCATTTTTTTTTTTGATATTTTTGATATTTTTCATTTTTTTTGGTGAATCATCAAGGTGCCTATTGCTAGGTTTTCACCAAGATGTTCATTTTTTCAAGACTTTTCCCAATTTTAAAGATTTTTTCAGGACATTTTACCATAGACTGAATGCTTTAGGCATAGAATTTCTTCAGATGGAGAACGTTGATTGATTCTCAGAGCTGTTCTCCTTCAATCATTGAGAGTTGATAGGTACCAGAGCCAAAAGTAGTAGTGATTACAAAGGGACCCAGCTAGTTGGGTTCAAACTTTCCCTTGCGTTCTCGATGTGATTGATTTTTAGGATTTTCTCTCAAGACTAGATCACCAACCTGAAATTCTCTGTGTCTAACTTTCTTGTTGTAGCCTCTAGACATTCTCTTCTGATATACTCTGAGATGATCATACGCTGCTTGTCTGTGCTCATCTAGTAGTTCAAGTTCTTGCAACCTAGACACTCTATAGTCATCATCAGTTACTAGACCATGCATTCTGATTCTTAGTGATGGGATTTCAACCTCAATAGGAAGTACCACTTCAGACCCATAAACTAAAGTGAATGGTGTAGCCCCTGTGGGCATTCTAATACTTGTTCTGATATTGGTTCTGATATGTGTTCTCATACTTGTTCTGATACTAGTTCTGATATTGATTTTGATACTTGTTCTAATACTGGTTCTGATACTTGTTCTGATACTTGGTATACTCGATAGCATCTTTTTCCATTGCAAACTTCCAAGAAAGATCATATCGTGCAATCCAAATGTCTAGCAAGGTGGAGAACAAGAGGGATTAACAAGTTAGTGGAAGAGATGGAAGACAAGAGAATGAAGGAGAATGAAGGGAAGAAATCCTCAAGGGAAAACTCCTCAAGAATACTCAAGCTAGGGAAAAATAATGTCATGTAAAGAATATTTGGACAAGCAATGAAAGGAAAATATAAGATAAGTCACAAAAGCGTAATGCCAAAGAAGGACAGGATGCAGGCCAAAGGAGTAGACATGTCAAGAGGCTTCATAGCACCGTATTTTATGCTTTATTTATTAGATCAAGAGCAAAGGGGAAAAGGATGACAAAAGGCTAGAATGAATGGAGGAAAATAAATATGAAGGCTAAACATGAATGAAATGAAAGTAAGATCATTGTAAGATAGCTCACAAGATAGCCAAATGTTCGTGTATAGATCAACATTGTCTAGATCAAAGAGAGAAGATGGAATGGATGAAATATGTAGAAGAACTAGGCATGATGCCTGATTGCCAGGTTTTCATCATGGTACTTATCCAAGGTGCCACAAGAGAGTGGTTTTCACCATAAGATGAATTTATTTCTCTTTACTTTTGCTACCAAGGTGCCTATTTCTAGGTTTTCACCAAGGCACATTTTCAATTTTTATTTTATTTTTTATTTTTTTGGAAGAAGGCAAGCTTTTTAGATAATGCTCCTTGAAAGGATAAACCATGATATGCCAAGGATTCAAAATGATATGCTCAAAGATGCTAATAGGGAAAGGAATATGGAAGAGAAAATGGAGGATAAAGTTTTATGTAAAGCGAGTGACGTTGGAAGATAGGAGGAATAGGCAAATGAGGAAAAAGGATATAAGGTAGAAGGATAAGTAATGGAAGAATTGTGAAAGGGGAGATGGAAAGAAAGGCAAGATCAACATCAACACACACCTTGAAGGGTGGTGAGAGGATGGAGGAAACGTGAATGAAGGAATACGTGAAGGAATATGGTGAATGGATAGCAGAGGTTGTGGTTTAGGTGCATGAAATGGAAGAATATTTTTGGAAGAAGATGAAATGGAAGCCTTTGGAAGCTTTAATGTCAATTTCACTTTTTGCTCAACACCAGACTCTTTCAAGAGAGACTTTGGAATCCATATAGCTGTAGGATTTTTATTTCTTTTTGATGATCTAGAGAGAATATCTTCAATGATGGATTTTGGAACCCATACTTGTCTTGTAGTTTTTTTCTTAGATATCTCTTTTGACTTTATGCCTCTGTGTCGATTAGAGGAGACATGGTGATCTTCTCTTTTTGATGGATTCTTGTATTGCTTCTTTTTCTTGTATTTAACATTCAAGTTACTTCCAAAAAACTTGGGACTTGTGGAAGGAGGAGGATATGACTAGTTTAGATGGGTGGGTGGATGAAAAGGATTCAAGGGTATGCATCTATGTTGATCTTGAGGAAAGATAGGAGATGGAGGTATGTAAGGACCCAAGATGGATGGAAAATTAGGAGAGTTAGGAGGGGAAAGTGAAGGGACATAAGGACCCAAGATGGAAGGTAGATGTGAAGCCCTTTGTAGTGGTGGAAGAGGTCCAAGGATGGAAGTAGAAGATACAAAAGGATAATCAATAAGTTCATCAACATTTATATGACAACCAAGGACATCAGCACTTCTAGAGTGAGCATTAGGATTTTCAATAGAATCATGGACATCTTGAATATGAGCACCTTCTTTGATAGGATTTTTCAAAGCTTGCAAAGACTTAGGAAGAGTAGAAAGTGGAAATGAACATGGAGTGGTAGAATAAGAAGGAAGACTTTGATCTTGACAAGGATATTTGGATAGCATAAGTACATAATTTTTCTCTTGATTTTGAATAGGCTTAACATTGGAAGTAACAACACCATTTTTACCAACCTTAATGGAAGTATCATCTTTGGAAAGTGCAAGTGTAGTAAGGCTATTTTGATTGTCAATAAGCTCAACAGTGTAAGTAGTATCTTGATCTTGCTTAGGAGAAGACTTAAGACATGGTGGAATGCATGAGAAAGGGCATGTAGGATCAAAAGAACCATGGAAAGGATAAGAAACATCATGAAAAGGATTGGATGACATGGAGGTTTCTTGATCTTAATCTTTCTTTATGTTCTTTTCTTTATCATTTTAGAGTCTTCTTGACATGGAGCCACTTCTAAGGACAAGGGATCATGCTGCAATTGTGTAGAAGACTTTGGAAGAGATGGGGAAGGACTAGCTGGTGTAATACCCCTCTAACCCTAATATAAGTTTTGTGTTTTTGAAAGAATTAAGATCTTTCGATGTTTTCTTACAGCTTAAGTTGTACATGATACTTGTTTGATCTATTCCTATAGTTGTTTATAATAATTTCATAAGCTAGGACTCAATGATTCTAATATTAGACATACTATCTAAAGGTATCATTTTTGTATGTATTTATCTCCGTGTATGTATTGAGTACCTTCAAGACCTTTATGAACATAGTTAGGATGTTATATGATATGTACTTGATAGATATATATATAAGTGGTTATTTATATTTTCTTCTATTAAGCTTACTTTGGATGAATCTTGTATCTCACTTGATGATTTGATTATGTTGATTTATTATTAGTATTGATAAGAGACTAACACAATGCTTGAGATTATAACCTTTGTTATGATGATGCTACATGCTTTGAGTGTATATATATACATGATGTGTTTTCATGATTCAGGACGAAGTCGTAGTTACTCACATAGCTAAGGTCCACACGATGTATCGATCCCAGACATCTGTCTGCAATGTTTTCTTTTATATGTATATCTGTGCATATGTATTTCTTCTTTGTGATGCAGGCTTGCAGGTACCGGGCATCGACTTCACCTGGCTTCACAGGTCTGAGCATGCCCTCAAATCCTCGATGGTTGTTGTTATGGAGATAGCACTAAGGCCCCTACATGAGTCTTCATTTGTCATTATTCCAATTTGGGAATATTAGGGTTCCTTCTTTGTCAATCAACCTTTGGGTCAAAAACCCATATCCAACGCACCCGGTTGGGCATGGTTGTAGTTAGTGCCTTCTGGCCACTTGAATTCATTTGGTTGTATGATTTGTTTACTCATTTTATTTATTTCTCCTTCTTGGTATGATTCTTAGTTAATCTTTCTTTGTTGTGTTTTAGGAGTTTGGCTTGACTTTCCTTGTTGACTTTGGTTGACCCTTTTTGATCTTATGGTTTTCTCGATATGTTTCATAGATGATTTGTATGGCCTCTTTGGATGATTAGATTTATTTTGAGGCATGTGATTTTATTCTACCTCAGTGATTATATCCTATAGTAATTATAAATAGGTAATAATATTGTGATCTATTACTTCATAATCTTATAGATTATAGTGTTTGGTATTTGGCATGTATCTATATAAATATAAATATATATATATAGAAATATATATATGGGTGCACACATATATGTATTTATATATATATAATTTATATGTGATTATATGTTAATTATTGTAGATATTGTTGATGGTGTATATTTTGGGATTAATGTAAAGTATAATATTATTAATAATTAAATATTAAATAATGCGAGGTATATTATTCTCAATTGTTAATTATTAATAATGGGGATAGGTTATATATATAGATATTGATGTAATTAATGATGGCATATGCATATATGTTAGGATAATATTACATATGTGTATGAATGAATAAAAATAATCTTTTATTGTATATGTGAGTAATATAGTTTTATGATATTAAGTTATTTTATAATACCCTTTAGTTAAGAGTTAGTTGGGAGTTGGTTGCTTTTCCTCTCAACCTTTGGAAATCTATTTATATGCACTAATTTCTCATTTGAAGAGAGGAGATTTTGGGGCTGAAGCATTGAGGAGAGGATGGCCTTACTTTTCATGGAGATTTTGGAGAGAAAACTTGGAGATGTGAGGGAGAGTTTGTAAGCAAATGTCTTTAAGAATTTTTGGTTATCTTTGCTTTTGGGAGAGAGACATTTTTGTGAGAATTTCAGTAGTTGAGAGAGGGATTCTTTGCTATGGAATTATTTATTTCTTTCATGGAGATTTCTGAAATTGGATAGGGTTTGAAGGATGCTTCTCAAGTTTGGATTTGCCTTCTCTTTTGTTTCCTTCCTTCTTCGATTCAACCTTCGTAGGACATGAGGTATGGATTGAATATTTTAGTTACTTTATGTCTCTGATAGATTATGAATCTATTTATATATTATCATTATTTATTATATCTGTACTTTTTATTTCTATGGTTATTTTAAAGTTTTGAGTTTTTGTTTGTAAGAATTGGCATGTGTTTTCCTAGGGTTTTTAGCAACCCATTTTTGAAGATATATTATTATAATAATTTAAATTGAATCTATGGTTTTACTAAATTGATTTTTTGGAAGTAAAATTCACAGATCTCAAATGGGTATCTCTCTGATTTTATTTTTAGGGTCGAATTAATGCCTTATTTTTGACATTTTGGCAGACTATGCCTGTCCATTCTTGATTCCAAATTTTCTGTCAAATGTATTCGTATGCTACAAGCTGATATGATTATATAAAAGTCTAAATTTGATATAATAGATTCTCCTAAGTCTTATATTTCATTTCCAATTGGTTTGGTGAATTTTAATTATGTTTTGTGAAAATTACAACCATTTTAGTGAAGGCAGGTCTGAACCCTAACCAGAGTTTTTTATTTTAAACCAAAAGTCATAACTTTCTTTCCCACCGTTGGATCTTCCTAAAAATCAAATTGAGAGTCCATAATTATATTATCTAAATCTCCACTGAAGAGATTGGCTTTATTATATGTTTTGTGGAAGATATTGCTGACTGTTCTATGATGACTATTCTTTGCATTTAATCCTTGCTTGAAATAATTCAATTTAAGAACATCATTAAGTTTTAAGGTTTCGTATGGTTACCAGAGGCTATTAGAATTTTTTTTTGGTTAATTGGATCTATGTATACTCTAAATATGTTTATAATATCACTTGGATGTCTTCTTATATGTTTGGAACATTCTGAATGCCATATTGGGTTTAGGGTTATCAAGTGGACTAGGGACAACATATGTTTTCCTAAACTCAATCAAATGTTGTTATGGAATTGATATGAATTCTTGATGATGAATCTATTATGTTCTTATGATTTTTATATGTATGTTAGGGAACCTAAGTACACTAGGTGAGTGGCTCATAGTGAGGGGCCGGGGCCCTAAGTGGCTAGTACCAGGATAACCTACTATGAGTTATTTAATCAAGTGATAACCTAAATAAATGAATTGGGAATGGGAGATTATTGGAATGGGAAATTACACACTAATCAAGATTAATTGTGCCTCACCCATGCCTTTAGTGCTAGTAAAGACTAAGGATGGGAGTGGGAGAAGGTACCTATGTGTAGGTATGACTGAATGACCTTGTCTATACGAGAGGCATTCGGTTCCGCATGTGTCTACTTGGGGGCCGGGGCCAAGAGTGGCTAGTACCAGGACAACCCAAGGGGTGAGGGCTATGCGATGACACTCACCTAGCTTGTAGCTTAGAGTCTCTACCAAATTTTATCATGCCTCTGGTAGTCCTTGTGGTCTTCTTGTCTTTTCTTTTTTTGTTGTGACCTTGGGGAACTTTTATCACCACCTTAGGAATTTTCTAGTTGTTACCTCTTGTATGGGCCTTTGGTTCTATCTCCTAGCTCGGGGGAGTGGGCCTATTGGTTCCACATGGTTGGGTGGTTAATATTTATATCGAGGTATTGATCGTGACTCTTTGGATGATCCTAGCACATATTCCTTTCCAGATCTGCAGTTGAAGATTTTTTATTGGATATTTTAATATGTTGAGATGTACTTATGTATTTGTATTCATTTAATTTTTAATCTCCTAAAAGGAGTCTTGTAGTATTGATGTAATCTCAATTCGAGGCAATGCATAAGGGAATGGGTAGTTCTAGGTAAAAGAAAGGGAAAAGATCATGGAATATTGGACATGTTACTAGCATTAAAAGAAAGTGTTTATGTTATTTCTCCTATCCTCTTATGTTGTCCACGTGTAAAGGAAATAATCTTAAATATATTTATATATAATGATGTATCACAACAATAATGTATTCTCTCTTGATGAAAGAATCCAAGGAAATTATTGAGAAATGATAGATTAGTGATTGGAATTATTAAGAATGAATGGTTATGAAACAATGCAATAAAATAGTAACTTGATTATAATTTTAATACTTGGTTCATGTTAATGAAGTACCTAGGATGATGTCTACCTTAATGAATATTAATCTCTTACCTAAATTATTAGAGAAAAGTGATATAAAGGATGGTAGATGTAGATGAAATCAATATGAATTTATGGAATGAGTTGGTAAAAGGAATAATGATGTTGGATGATTAACTTATGTTTAATAAAAGAAATAAGTTAGGGACATTTAACTTGATGCATTAAAATGAACGTAGATCTTTCAAGCTCATGATTCCATGAATATCTTATGCATGTAAATGGTTTATGTGATGTTTCTTTACTAGTGACGTTAGGGAACTCGTGAGGACTTAAGTTGTATAAATATTACATTCAAGTAGTAGAAAATTACTTCTTTTTTTAGAAATATGAAGTGTAATGATAAATATTATTCTAGTTAAAATTAAAAAAAAAAATTTACTACTTGCATTTTATAGAGGTTTATGTCTTGTCCTCTTGGGTTGCCTGGCGGGGCGTTACAGCTGGAGTAGGCATTATAGCATATAAAGGTTTAGGATCTTTAGGTTTAGCATTATTGAAAGTATTTGCAGCCAAGTGAAGGTTAGCTTGAGTTTCTTTAAGAGGTAGCCCTTGAGGATAACTATAGGAAACCGCATGAAAATTATTAGGACCTTTGGTGGATGAAGGACTTGTGAAAGATTTGATAGGCTTGAAAGCTTTAGGAAATGTATGGGTATTGGAGGAAGGAGGGGATGGAAGTGAACCATCACAAGATAAAAGTTCAACACTAACATGATCTTTCTTGAGAGTGTAATCTTTATCTTCAGCATGAGAGTTCTTAGAGGAGAGATTCTTATAGTATTTACTTTTGTGATCAGCACGAAAAACTTTCTCTTCCTCAAGTGAAGTAGATGTATCATCTAGGTATTATTCACAGAAGTCATCAAAGTATCTTTCAAAATCAGAATCATATGGATCACCCTCATGATCTATCCAATGTGACGGCCCATTTGTAGTAAGTAGGAACACTGGACGAGGAGGATTCTTAGGAACAAAGGTGTCATAAGTATCATTACATTGTCTATCCTCATAGTCATCATAGTCTTCAAAGATGGATGTGTCACTCTCTGTGGAAGAGGTATCATAAGGGTTGTCACGTTGCTCAAATTATGGCCAGGGGCATGGTGACATGTACAAGTCTTTATCAAATGGAAAAGCACATAGAGCTTCCATGGAGAACTCTTTAGGTTCCTTTTCTTTCTCAAGTTTGTTAAGCTTGACTTGCATAGCGTGTATCTGTTTCATCATAGTGGTGATTAGCATTTCTTCCTCATGTGTACTGATTCTTTGAGACCTATGTACTGATTCTCAATGGCTACTACTTTGTTCTTGACACAGTGATTTGTATCACAGATTTTGGAACTAGGCTGAAAAAGCTGGATATCTAGCAATTCTGACAACTTTCTGGCAATTTTCTGACAACTTTCAAAAATTTCCCAAACGACACTCTGCAGACTCGTACAACAGTGGGTATGCTATGAAATGACAGTTGAAAAAGATCGTACGATAGTGGGTATGCTATGAAATGATAGTTGAAAAGCTCGTACGATAATTGAAAAACTCGCACGATAGTTGCTAGTAGGATTTGACTTTTTGAATTTGACTGGCAGAAAGACTTGTACGACACTGGGTTCCTTACCATATGACAGTTGGGTAGTGATGAAATGACATTTGACAAAAACTCATATGACTTTCTGACCTCCTCAGATGACTTTTGACTCCAGAAAGGAATTTCACTTCAAATTTTGCAAATTTAGGGTTTTCAGTTTCAGATTGTTTACAAATTTCAATGTCAAGATTTGAGGATTGTAACAGATTTGTTCATTTTCAATAACCAGATAGATAAACAAGCATGTCTAAAAATAATGAACAAGGGAAAAAGCAACCTTGTGCATGAACAATCAAGTGACTTATTCGTTCTAATCCTCAGAAGCGCTAATTTTGTATGTTCCAAAAATGTTTTGCAATAACGCACATATACCCTAGAAAATAAAAATTTGGCCTCGCTAGGGTTTTTAGTAATGGTTTGACTCTACAACTTTTATGATCCAAAGGGGTGAACTCCAATCCCAGCGCACTAGGGTTTTGACACAGTCTGATAATTTAATCAATCAGGAGTTGCTAGGGAGATCTGACAACCCAATAATGAACCACACCTATGAAGATTTCTTCCATAAGGACATTTATATAGTGGTTGTCACTACCATAGTGAAAATGGCTATTACCACTCGAGGTTCTGTCAACGCAGCTTTCCCTATGAAGGGAGTGTCCGCTATGGTTAACCCTCTCTAAAGGTGACTCACAATAGTATACCACAAGGGGACTTGGCTCTAGATCTAAGGGTTTGACACCTTTTCACTTTTAACCTAGACAAAGCAGACAGATAAATCTGACACGCTAAGACAAATTATCTCACCAAGGTCTATGATATCAACCCCACATGATCTATCAACCTCTCCAGAGAGAGAATGTATCAATCAATAAGGGAAGATGCATGGACCAAGTAGAACGTGAGATGCACTAAGTATCCTCCCTACCTACAAGGATTCCGTCGTCAAGAAGGATTTCACTGGGAATCCAATCTCTCAAGAACCACAAATAGTGTTCATAGGGCCTAATTACTATGTGTAACAAAGATGTTGAAAGAAAACTATGTTCATTTTTACAGCCCAAATGAAGTCTGTGATAGGAAAGCAATAAAAGTCACTCAAGCTAGACACATGAGATGCTCATTTTAGATCCAAAATTGAAGTCTTATCAGCTAAGAAGATTACCTAAATTCCTCACAATGTGCTTAGTAGATTTTTACCTATTTTTAGCAATTCTTGCACTTTTTCCAATCAAAACCAGTAGGAGTCAATCAAAAATAGAGAATTTCAATTGTTAAGATTAGCCGTTAGTCAAAATCTAAAAACCAAATATGACAAACTACCCTGAAAAATGAAACGATAGTTGAAATCTAATGCCAAAACTCGTACAATAGTGGTTCTGTTACTAGACGACAGTTTGAAACTCATACGACAGTGGGTATGCTCCCAAACGACAGTCTAAAAACTCGTACGACACTGGGTGTTCTATGAAATGACAGTCGAGATTCCAAATGACACTTTGATCCTACTGGTATGATTCTTGAATAAATAAACTATCGTACGACAGTGGGTTAGCTCCCAAATGACAGTCCAAAAACTCATACGACACTGGGTTACCTCCCAGACAATAGTCCAAAAACTCGTACAACACTGGGTTACCTCCCAGATGACAGTCCAGAAACTTGTACGACACTGGGTATTAGATCATACGACAATCGGGCTTTCAAATGATAATGTTTTTCTAATGATATGAGCCTCGATCAAATCAACTGTCGTATGATAGTGGGTATCTCCTGATATGAGTTTCTGACAAAACTCATACGACAACTGTACGGACATAAATTAAAAATCACAGTGTACGGACAGTTTTGATAGAAAAAGTGCTAAAAAATAATGTCTTGTAGAGTATACCAGAACCCTTGAAACCCTTAACCTCAAAAGATAGAAAATTGATAGAAATGAAGGAAAACCCATTTCAGGGCCCCACGGTGGGCACCAAAAATGTGTGTGTGAATTTTGTACCTATTTTGTAGACACAACACTTTAGTAAAATATTAGAGGTTAGCAAAAATGAAATTGTGCAATGAATTGAAAGCTAAACTAACCAGGTGATTTACTGCCTTCTAATAGGTGTGAGTATGATGTTCTTAGATTGTTATCGAGATCAGTGACCTTGACAACACCTAAATGAAGGATTTGAATGCAAAACTGATATGAAATATGAATTCAATTAATCTATTTTTTTTATTTTCTATGCAATAAGATGAAAAATGATATGAAATCTATGGTATGTAAAAAAATTGATATGCTATGATGATCTAACAAATAAAAACTAATATGATATGAAAAACTATGCAATATTGATCTCACAAAGCTTGGATTCGCAAAGATGATTCTTCAGTCTCCAATTTGACAGCGTGATTATGCAATTCTTGTGGATTTGAAAGATGATTTGTGAAGAGCTAAAGCCTTAATTTATAGAAATCCAGGGTTTTGAGGATGAATGGAAGAAAGCCATAAATCACTCAAATAACTCAGCTTGATTTTGAGTTATTTTAAAATAAAGATAATTTAATTCACAAAAATATGCAAATCATGCAAAAATAGCTTTTTAACTCAAATTAGAAGTTTAGATCAACTTTAAAACTCAAAAATGATGTTGAGTTCCAAAAAGTCAATAACTTGCATTGATTTTCTAATTTGGAGTTTAACTGCTCTTTTGATTGTGCACATGGATAATTATGAATTAATAAATAAATAAAGTGATTTATTCTCAACTTAACTGATTTTGAAAAATAAAATAATTGATTTATGGGTTAATCAATCATTTAATAAAACTTTTATTCAAAAATAATATCATCAAATATGACAACTTTCTTTAATTAATTAAATAAGAATTTAATCAATTAATGATAGGAATTTTGATTTATGGTCAAATTTAAATAATACAATTTAGGAATAAATAGAATTAGCTTCGATTAAACAATTAAGTGGCAGAATTAAATCTAATTAATTAAATATTGAGAATATTTAATTAATCAAACTTTTGGATAAATAGGATTTATCGCCAAATAATCATTAAATTAAAGATAATTATGATGATTAGGAATATTACTAGGAATATTCCCTGATGCAGAATTTATGATAATCAATTAGGATTCGATGATGTTTAGATGTGTCTTTGGTTAGGACTTTGATGTCGATTTCATTCGATATGTTGATATAGAGGTTAATGAACCTATAGCCCATATTTGCGGTATTATAGGTACTACCTATTGAGGTTGAAATCCCATCACTAATAATCAGAATGCATGGTCTAGTAACTGATGATGACTACAGAGTGTCTAGGTTGCAAGAACTTGAAATACTAGATGAGCACAGACAAGAAGCATATGATCATCTCAGAGTATATCAGAAAAGAATGTCTAGAGGCTACAACAAGAAAGTCAAACATAGAGAATTTCAGGTTGGTGATCTAGTCTTTAGAGAGAATCCTAAAAATCAATCACATCGAGACTGCAAAGGGAAGTTTGAACCCAACTAGTTGGGGCCCTTTGTAATCATTGCTACTTTTGGCTCTGGAACCTATTAACTCTCAATGACTAAAGGAGAACAGCTCCGAGAACCAATCAACATTCTCCATTTGAAGAAATTCTACGCCTAAGGCATTTAGTGTTTGAAAAATGTCCTAAATAAATTAGAAAAAGTCTTGAAAAAATGATCATCTTGGTGAAAACTTAGCAAATAGGCACCTTGATGTATCACAAAAAAATCAAAAAATATGAAAAGTACAAAAAAATTTAAAAAAATGAAAAATACAAAAAAATGAGAAAAAGAAAAAGTGCCTTGGTGAAAACCTATAAACAGGCACCTTGGTAGCAAAAATAGAATCTCTGCCAAGATGGTGAAAACCCAGAAAATGGATGTCACTTGTTTCAAAATGCTCCATCTATCAACACAATCTTGGTCTCTCCCAGCTTCCAGGCTTGCTTTAGTTTGTACATACCTCTCGATTTGTTTCCGCATTCCTATTTTCAATAAAGTCGGTCTGTGCACCAATCAGGTCAAATGTTTGTATCCTATCAATGTTCAAACTTGGGGGCAATCAAAGTTATATCCTATGGTCTCCAACATATCTCAGACAAGTCATATCTAGTCAATGTCCTTTGAAGCTATATCTGAGTCAATCAGTCTGTCTCCTTACTAGAAAGGATTTTGCAATCAAACACAAACAAACATCAACAACAAACTGAAAATAATCTTTGCTTCACTTCTTTTATCTCCTTGTATGCTTACTGATTCGCATTGAGATTTTTGCATATTTTGTCCTTTCGAGCTCTTTGATGATGTCTTTTATAGGATTTAGAGAGTGATGAATGGGGGCATAATCTTTTATTTGTTTTTTGCTTTGAGTGAAAGTCTAATAACTTTGGAAATTATGGATTGAAATAGTGTCCATCTGTAAGAGCCTCCATCACGTGTTGGATGGCCATGAGTACCTCAACCATTGATGCTTGGAAAATTCAATGAAGTTTGATCTAGCTTACATCTTTTTGAATGATTTCTCAATCCTACTATGAACGGCTATTATCCAAGGATGTGAACGATAAAGGGTCACTGTGGGTAATTCACACTAGAGACAAGAATGAATTCTACAAACTATTTGGCATGTTTGTTCAACAAGGTGTATTCAAGTCATCATAACGTTCATGTTTTGATGCTTACACAAATTTCTATATCAAAATGGACATGATATTTAGGCCATCATGGCATTTGTGCCTTAGTGCTTATATCTAATCCGACATTCCGAAAACAAAATCAATATTCATATGTCCATGGTTGTCTAGCTAGTGGGCATTGTATTGACTTTGATGCAAAAATTAATATTCATATGTTCATATTTTTCTAACAAGTAGATGTTGTATTGATATATCTGGTTACCTAATAAAAATTTAATGATGAAAACGCTTGACACATGATCAGTGACTAGGTCCTAGGTCTTAGGTTTGCATTTCATTTTGCACTTTGCATGATTGCATTTATCTCATGATTAACAAATCAGCTTGATGCTTAATGATTCTCCAAAACTACGCTAAACATGAAACAAGGACTGAGCATTGTATGAAGGTCCCTCCAACAAAACAACAAGTAGAATCTATTTTTGGGATCAAAATCAAAATCTAAGATCATTTATATTGTCAACTGCTTGCATAATCAACACTCTACTCATCAAATAAATCCAGTATTCAACTTAATTGATTATCTTACATCAAACTATTGAAATTTCAACTTGGTCACCCATGGTCAACTCATGGTCAAACCTAGTCAAAATTGGTCTCCAGGACCTCTAAATGATGCAGAATGCATTCTTGAATGTGTATAACCACTTCTCAAATCAATTAACATGCTTCTAAACCATTTAAGGCTGACTTTTCTTGTTAGATTTCAATTTTCATCCCCAAGGGGGCATGGTATTGCACATCAATCAAATTTGTAAATCAAATCTTTCCTCAGCAATCAAGACAACAACCATGTCTAGTTGATGATTCATCAAAAGACCTCGTCACTAGGGGCATATCACTTGGGGCATATCAGATTCATCAAGATCCATATCAATCTAGTATTCTATCAATCTTGTAAATTGTATCAACTTTTTGTAACCATCGATTCATTAATGTTATTTCCTTGGTTCTTGGTAACTGAAGGGTTCGCATGTGATACCATTTCGATTCCTTTGGACAATCAAGTCTGGAATCAGGTCACTCACTTCTTTGTAATCATAAGGTTCATAATCAGGCATTTTGATACTTTTTCTTAATCACTGGTTCATTGTTGCTATAGTTGACATCATCACGATTCTTGGTCAACCAGGACCTAAATCATCTTTTTCCAATCTTTCAATCGGTTTCTATCTCAGAATTGGTTTATCTCTCAAATTAGTTTCAACATAAAAAATAGACTAATCTTTGAACCACTACGTTTCGCATAGTGATTCAAAGAGGGGCAAAATGTAATACCCCAAAAATGGGCTATGGGTTCATTAACCTCTTACATCAACAATTCAATCGAAATCGACATCAAAGTCCTAACCTAAGGCACATCTGCACATCAGTTTATCAAAAACCTAATTGATTATCTTAATTCTGCATCGGGGAATATTCCTTGAATATTCCTACTTTATCTTAATTATCTTTAATTGAATATTATTTGGCAATAACTGTCATTATTTATCCTAAAGTTGATTAATTGAATATGATGAATATTTAATTAATTAATTTAACTCTGCCACTTAATTATTTAATTAGATTTAATTGCATTTATTCCTAATTAATATTATTTTTATTTTGACAATAAATCAAAATTCCTACAAACAATCAATTGAATATTTATTTAATTGATTTAAAATAAAAGCTGTCAAATTTAATGATTTAATTGGAATAAAGTTTGATTTAATAATTGATTAACCCATAAATCAATTGTTTTAATTCAAAATCAATTAAGTGGAAAATAAATCACTTTATTTATTAAATTAATTCATATTAAATCATGCACAATTAGAAAAGCAGTTAACTTTAAATCAATTTTCAATTTCAATTTGTTAACTTTCTAAACTCAACATCTGACGATGAGTTGAAAAAGAGAACTAAACTCTATTTTGAGATAAAAGTTATTTTTGCATGATTTTATGAGTTATTTATTCTTAATTTCTTGTTAACTAAAAAATCAACCCGAGTTTATCAAGAGTGATTTATGGCTTTTCTCAATGCATCCTCAAGCCCTGGATTTTTATAAAAACAAGGCTTATCTCTTCACAAATATATCTCTCGAATTTGCACAATTACTCTGGCGAAATTACATATGAAGAATCAAGCTTTTGTGACAGGAAAATTTGTGAGATCATTCATAGTTTTTCATAGCATTTCATAATTTTTCATATCATAGCATATCATTCTTAGATTAAATCTGCATATCATTTTCATTCAATTCTACATTATATTCATACAGTTTTTCATCCTAATTGCATAGAAAATACAAAAATCTAGATTAATCTGCATTCAGTCTACATTCATCTTTTAACATTAAATCCTTCGTTTAGGTGTTGCATTGTCACTGATCTCAGTCTAATATGAAAATACATACTCACACCTACTAGAAGGTAGTAAATTGCCTGGCTAGCTTAGTTTCAGTTACTTGTAGATTTTGATTTTGTTAACCTCTAATATTTTACTAAAGTGTTGTGTCCGCAGCTAGGTACAATTTTCACACACACACTAGGTTTGTTGATGAAAGTCATCATGGGTTCTAATACGTTCAGGTAGCATGCGAGAGCATAGTCTGTTCGAAAAGTATGGATGACTTGGCTTGGATCAGTGGATGTTTGGTCAATAAGCTTAGGATGTTGGATAGTAAGTGTGGGAAAGGATTGAGTAATGGTGTTTACGCATACAATGTTTTCATCATTGATTTTGATCTGACTCTCAAATTCAAGGATGATATTACTACTCAGGATGTTCAGTTCATTAAGCGTCTCAATGTCATCCTTGGATCCTGCATTAGTGATAAGTGAATCAGACTCATGAGGTTTTTCATTTTGTTCTAGACTCATTTCAGATGTAGTTGTATATCAGTGAATGGCATCTATGTGTTTTTATGTTATAAGATCATCTTCTTCTGAAACAATTCCCCATTCACAATCATTTGATTCTTCATCTGGATCTCTAGGAAAATCAAGAATATGTGTGAAATTAGGACAGATTCCCCAAGTAGGATTACCTTCAGAGTCTGAGTAGAATTCATATTCATGGGAGTCTATCTTAGAATCATTTTTGTGTCCCAAATGTTTAGCTATTGTAATAGATCCACCTCCTTCTTGTTTCTTGTTTTTAGGATCAGTCGATTCTTGTGTGGCAATTGTCTCTTGTTCAGTTGTAGGTTCTTGTGTGTCTACTACGTTGATTCTTTTAGGTTCCTTTTCATTTTCAAGATCTAATATATGTTGAGGTATACGTTCATAAGTAAAAAAATCATTTGAATCTAAATCATCACTATCTAAGTGTTGTGTTTCTCCCTTTTGCTGAATATTTGTTTCCGGTTCTATTTGTTCTAGGACATGTGTAGATCTCCCACTGAGATGGAAAGGTTTCTTGTGATAACCTATACCTGTAGTATCCTTGGTTATTCTCCCATAGTGTTCAATGGTTCTAATGATTCCTTTTCCTCTTGTTCCTAGAGGTCCTTTTCCTATGTATCCCATTTCAGACATTAGCTTGTGACTTGGTCCATATGATTTTGTAGGAATCTTTGGTGTTTTAGAGTCACATTTTTGAACTGTTTGTGATTGAGACTCATCTTTGTATAGCCAGGCTAATATAGCCTCTTCCTCATCTAATTCTTGTTTGGAAACTTGTTCTATGATGAAACTCCCATTGAAGATAACTTGAGGTTCTTTGGTGGTAGGTCATACTTTCTTTGAAGGTTGTCCATAAGACTTTGGTGAAAGTGGGAGAGATGTGAGAGATAGGACTGTTTCCATTGTGTATTATCCCATGCATGTGTCTTTGATCTTGACTCCTTTTGATAGGTCTTCCATTTTATATGTAGATGTTATGTCTATTTGTTTGGTGGAAGACTCCTTGCTATATGGAACAAGTTTATATGCACTTTCCTTCAAAGCGTTACAAGATGCCAATGTGTCTGTAGGTATAGTGACCTCTACTTCATCATAGGGAAATTTTAGACATTGGTAGTATGTTGATGGAATAGCTTGAATTTTGTGAATACATGGCCTTCCTAGAAGAATGTTATAGGCCAAGGGGAGATCTAGCACTTAACGGGTGATATCTTTGATGATTGGTCCTATTCTAATAGGTAGCACAATGACTCCTTTGGAATTTCTTTCTTGTTCATCATATGATTTTATAGTTATCTTATTTTTAGGATCAATAGCATCTTCTGACAATCCCAGTTGTGTAACCAATTTGTAGGAACATATATTTAGACTGGTGCCTCCATCTATCAACACACATTTGACATGACGATTTTGGATTAAGACTTCAATATGGAAGGGTTGGTTATGTGGATGACTTAGTGAGTTGTCATCTTCTTCTAAAAAGGATATGTACTATAGGGACGTCAAGTGACCCACCATTGTTTGGAATCTGTCAAGATCAAGATCTTCAGGAACATTAGAGCCAATAAGAGCTTTGTCCAGAATTGCACGATGAGTAGGAGAGATGCAAAGCAACTCGAATATAGAGATTTTGGCATTAGTGTGTTGTAGTTACTGGATGATAATGTATGATATCTCTTTAGAATCTTTAGAATTTGAAGATTTGGAAGTATTCCTTTGTTTAGATGTAGATGCAAGATTATCTAGTACCTTCAGGGTGTTTGATGAACCTGATTTTTGTCCTTGAAGAGTTGTCTGAGCTTGAGATCGAGTAACTGCATTAGCTGTCTTGTTATCTCTATCCTTTTTGACAATAGTGATGACATTGCAGTGTTTAGATAGGCATGGTTCTACCATGTTGATGACATCATTATTACCAGAGTAAGTGTAATTGACTTTAGCACCCATGTTTGGTTTAGAAGATGAATCTCCTGGATTATGCTTTAGAAAAGGTTTCGTGAATGATGTATGTTCATTATTGGATTTATGGTTGTCAATCACAATTTCTCCAACATCAAGTTTATCTTGAATGAGATGTTTCAGACGCATGCAATTATTGGTTTTATGACCCTTGTTTTGATGGAAAACATAGAAATTGGTCTCTTTCCACCACTTAGGTTTGACTTCGTGATCATATGGTTTGATCTCAGGTAATGAGATGATATTATTTGCCAATAGAGTTTTCATGGTAGATTCCAAGGACTCACCTAGAGGAGTGAACTCACGCTTTGGTTTTGTAACCCATGGTTTATAGTCAGTTGACTTTTTAGCAGGTTCAGTTGCTTTCATCTCTGAAGCTTTTATGGCTTGGGTGCCAATGGTGAGATTAAATGTTGGTGCTCTGGGTGAAGCACTGATATGATCAACAACACCTTATGTGATAATGTTTTTGTTCTTGTTCCATATTTTTCCCTTATCCTTGTTGGAACTAGATCCTGAATCGTACTTTTTTTCTTTATGAAGCAATATGTCTCCCTTTTGAACAAGCACATTTTTTTTATTTTTATGGCATTTTCTACCATTTTATCAAAGGATGTATGATTTTTCATTTACGGATGATAATTGATTTCTAGAATCATATTATTGATAAATATTTCTAGTTTCTCATTCTCTGAAATTGGTCCTGTATAGAGTGAAAATTTCCTCCTCCAACATTTAAGGTTAGGAAGAGTTCTCCTAATTTTTGTTTCAGATTATAGATATCGATCATGGTGACTGGATGTTGGATGTTGTAGGAGTATTACTGATAAAATAGTTTGATTAACTCCTCAAAGGTCTTGATAGTTGGAGGCATATTAGAGAACCAGTTGATGGTTGCTCCTCCCAAATATTGTGGGAAGAGATGCATTAAGTATGTTGGTTCATGCATAAACTCCATGGATAGAGTACATAATTCTCTAACATGATCTGAGGATCAAAATTTCCATCATATTTGTCATATTTGGGTAATTCCACTCTTTTTGGGAAGGGTGGCATGTATAAGCTTTGATCGAATGGAAATGGACATAGGGCTTCGATAGAGAATTTGGGTTCTTTCTCCTTTTCTAGCTTGTTAAGTTTGATTTGCATGGCATGCATTTGTTTCATCATAGCTGTTATGGGAGTTTCTTCCTCTTGTGTGATGATATTCTCAACATTAAAGTCTCGAGGAAGTTTGGCTCCTTGTTGAGCCAGTTGTAGGAAATTTGCCTCTTTCTCTTCTTGTAAGAAGTGTCTCATAGATTTTTTAAAGAGGTCATCGTTATGAAATCGTTCAACTTCTAACGGTGTTGATTCTTGATCTCCACCATGATTGGATTTGTGAACTTGTTAGCCCTAGTTACCCCCACCTTGTGACATAGTGGCATTTTGATTGTCTCTTGGGATTGATTGAGGAGGATTAGAGTAACCTTCTTTCAGATGCAGATTACCTAGGGCGTCTTCTTTGTAAATATTTGTATCGTAGGGTTGATGAAAGGTTTGAACAATGAAAGATGATGAAGGCAAGACCTTTGGTTCTTCTCGAGGTTTTCTATGTGATGAAGCTCTAGTTTCCACCATTAACCTTGGATGAACACTTAGAATCAGATATGACAACTAAGAGATAGTTTGATTTAGGAAAGATCAGGTGATGCAACCTTGTAGAGATTAGTATTTAAAAAGATAGATTGGATGTAAATGAGGGATATAGTGTTTGAGATGTATGTGTAGATGCCCAAAATATGGTGGACATGTATTCACAACACTTAGTTGTTTAAAGATATTGAATCGGGGTTTGTGTTGACAAGATTTTGACACAAGATGAGACAAGATTCAGATTGATCAATCAGATGGAAAATCAGGCTCAATTGGTCACTTTAGGAAAATAAGATGAATTTGTTGTTTTCTCTGCTCTGTTCCTGACACAATGAGAATTTTGACAGAATCTAGATAATAATTGCTGGTTGGCTGAATTTTTGACAAGATTTTGACTTTCTAGCAATTTTTGGTAAACTATTGTACTATAGTATCTAGGCTCGTATGACACAAAATGAGGTCTGGGATGACAATTGTAGAGGTTCGTACAAAAAATGACTCCAAGATTTTCCTTCTATTGAGGATTTGTAACAAGACTTGTATGACATAGTATGGGTATCCATATGACAATTAGGGGATTCTGGTATGACAATTGAAAATCAAAGCAATTGTCATGTGACAATTGAAAACCCAGGACGACAGTTTACACCAGAAAAGGATTTTGTTTCAAATTTTGCAAGTGTTTTAGTTGTTTGGTGTTTTTGGCATCAAATTGTTTGCAAATTTCTCTATCCAAGTTTTTGAAGATCTGTGTATTGGATTGTCAAAGGTTGTTTATCATAGCAATAAGTTCACAATCACAAAAAATAGAGGGGAACTGACTCAATGAATCAATCACACCTATCTTACCCTAGCTAGGAGAAGAGATGTATTACTTGCTCATTGACTTAGGAACACACTCATGGACTCCTTAGAATATGCAGGTCCAACAATAGGTAATGGATGTTGAAGCTCATATAAGCCGAGTACAAGCATCAAAGAGGGCTCGATATGATGAGTTTCTTGGGGTGATTACTATTCACCTCGCACAAGCACTACAAATCCTTCGGGGGTGGATCAGTGGAAAAATAGCTTAGGATTTTAATCAAGGCATCCTTTCACAACTATCTCCCATAGTCCCACAAGCAAGATTTATTTAGGTTGTTAACTCTATGAGCACTCTGACCAGTGTAGTCTCGCAAGAAAGATTTAAGCATTTCCACTCTACACAAAATCAAAGCGTGTTCATGGAATGAATCCAAGGAACAAGCACAACTATGTCTTCTGAGGCTTTAACCTCAAGGAAGTGTCAAATTTTATAGTGGGGTGGAAGAGTCAGTGTAAGACTTGTCCCCACTTGGGTCATTCCCAGGAGCTTTTTACCTCTCCAACATGCCCTCTAAAGGTTTAAAGCAAATGTGACATTGGGGACCATAGGATTTGGGTTTTTGATTCTCTGAAAGAGAAGAGCATAATCCCCTAACCTTGTCCTTTTTCATATCCAAAACATGTCAAGAAGATTTAATCCAGAGAAAGTATGCAAACTGGCACTAGGGAAGATACCTTTTGGGTTTCTGATTCTCCTAAGAAGGAGAAGAGCATAATCCCCTCAATATCTACCTTAATGGTAATAAGCGCACATACCTAATTAGCTAGATGCCTATGAAAAATGAAATCTAAGAAAACAAAATATTTGCTCAAAGAAGATTAGGAAACTTGCAAAACCACCTGTGAGAAATCTTATTGAATGAGCATCTTTGACAAACGATTCTCTAAAAAAGGGTTTATCTACAAACAAGGGTTTGGAAGTCAAGACAAGAAGAGGCTAAATAATGTGGTTTTTATCCTTTGTCTTCATCTTTTCATCCCGCAAAGATGTGTTAGGCTATAAAAATGATCAACTAAAAGCAAGAAATAATTGTTAGGGTCAACTGTTAGTCAAAATTTGAAATCAAAAGTCCCAAAAATTGCCTAAAAATATCATACGACAATTGAAATCTGGTGTCAAAACTCATACGACAATATACCAGTTCTCACGTGACAATCCAGAAATGATATGACTTTGGGTTCCTACACACACGACAATTGAAAGCTCATACGACAATACCAAGCAACCTGTATGACAATGTAGACTATCATCTGTCATACAAAAGACAAAGACTTCTGGTACGACAATCTGCAAATGTCATACGAGATTGTATGAAAGAAAAATTAAAAATTGAAGCTTGAATTTCAAATGTCAGAAAATGACAAAAATAATGATGAAAACCAACTGTCGGGCCCCATGGTGGGTGCCAAAAATGTGTGTGAAATTGTACCTGTCTATGGACACAACACTTTAGTAAAACATTATTGGTTAACAAATTAGAAAATATGCAATAAAGACCAAGTATCATTAACTAGGTGATTTACTGCGTTCTAGTAGATGTGAGTATGGTATTCTAAAAAATAGCTGAGATTATTGACAATGCAACATCTAAACGAAGGATTTAAATGATGAAAGTTAATGAAAATGAATGCAAATTAAGCTATATTTTTCAATTTTTCTATGCAATATGGATGAAAAACTGTGTGAAATGATATAAAACTAGATGAAAATGAATTGAAATCTAATCTAGCAATACTATGAATGAATGAAACAATGATAAACAAGAATCTTAAAATTGCACAATCTCACAATTCGCCAAATTGCACAAGCAAGATTCTCCAAATTCATGGTTGTTTGTAAAGGATTAAGGCCTATTTATATAGAAATCTAAGGTTTTTGAGAACTCATGGAAAACCAAAAATCTCTCCCTAATAAACTCAGATTGATTGTTGAGTTATCAAAAAATTAGAAAGAGTTAACTCACAAAATCATGCAAAATCAGCTTTTAACTCAAATTAGGAGTTTAGATCACTCAAATATGCTTTTCAACTCACAATCACATGTTGACTTTGGAAAGTTAACAAATTGAGTTTTAATAGTTGATTTAAAGTTTAACTACTTTTCTGATTGTGCATAGATAATCATGAATTTATTTAATATTCCATGTGTTTTATTTTCAACTTAATTGATTTTTTAATAAAAATAATTGATTTATGGGTTAATCAATTATTTAATCAAACTTTATCCCAAAACTATATCATTAAATTTGATAATTTGATTTAATCAATTAAATAAACATTTAATCAATTATTTTAGATATTTGATTTATTGTCAAATAAAAAGAATATTAATTAGGAATAAATTCAATTAAATCCAATTAAATAATTAAGTGGTGGAATTAAATTCAAGTAATTAAATATTCAACATATTCAATTAATTAACTTTAGGGTAAATAAAATAATATCATTTATTGCCAAATAATATTTAATTAAAGATAATTAGGATAAATTAGGAATATTTAGGAATATTCCCTAGTGCAAAATTAAGATAAGATCGATTAGGGTTTTGATGATTCGATGCACAGATGTGCCTTAGGTTAGGACTTTAGAGTCGATTTCGATTGATTTGTCGATGTATGAAGTCAGTGGTCCTGAAGCCCATTTTTGGGGTATTACACTAGGTATGTCCGCCTATCGGGCATTATACGAAAGACCATGCAGAACACCTTTGAGTTTGGACCACATTGAGGATAGAGTTGCTTTAGGTCCTGAGTTAGTTCGAGAGTTGGAGCAGTGGGTGTTCTTGATTAGATAGTGTTTGAGGGAAGTGTAGGATAGACAAAAGAAATATGAAGATGCAAAGAGAGAAAATCATAGTTATATGGTTGGGGATAGAGTTTTTCTAAGAGTGCGGCCACATAAGAGTCTAATCCGTTATGGGAAGGGCTCTAAGCTTGCACCCAATTTTGTTGGTCCATTTGAGATTCTTGAGTAGATAGGTCCAGTCGCCTATCGTCTAGGCTTGCCACCTAGCCTATCATGCATCCATGATGTGTTTCATATATCATTTTTGAGGAAGTACATATTTGATGAGTCTCATGTCAAAGATTGGGATGCCTTGCAGGTGGAGTCAGATGGACAACTAGCTTTGGAGCCCATTCACATTTTGGCTCGTTGGACGCTAGCTCTTCAAGGCTGAGAACTGGACCAAGTTAGGGTTCAGTGGGATTTCTATGATGAGGTTACGATATCATGTCAGGACACAAAACAAATGAGAGCACAATATCCGCATCTTTTTTATGAACTCCAGGAGGAAGTTCATGCCTAAGGGGGAGGATGTGAGGCCTCACCCCGACCCCTCATAGCTTATCAGTTCCTACTTATGATAGATTTAGTATTTGACATTTTATTTTGATTTCACTATGGATTTAGACACCTTATGTCATGGATTTTATCACCTTAAATTCTAGATGCACATTATTTTATGATGCTCATGATGGTTACCTTATAACATTATTATGGATTTGCATTTATGGTTAATTTGATTTAATGAGTGTTAGGATGACAAGATGGATTTTATTTATGTTATTAATCAGGAAATGAATATTTGATGCAATCATGATGCAATGGAATTTCTATTATAGGTTGAAAATTTAATTGCTTAATTACATTTATGAGTGTATATGTTTTAATGAGTGAAAAAGTTAAATTATAATGCAATGTGAATTCCAATTTGTTATGTGATGACGTAGATGATTGTAATAGTTGAATGAAGACTATTTATTATATATGCTATGGATTATATTTCTTGGACTACTGATGTTGGATTTAGTGTGCAGGGAATAAGACCATGGTAATAAATCAGGGAACTAAACATCGGCCAATGTGAATTTAGTGCAAGCCAAGGTTGCATCTAAAAAGAAATAAAACCTCGATGTATTGTGATTTATTTGTAAAGGTAAGATTTTGTATGTGTTCTATTCATAATTGTAAAATTTTAATTTAATTTATGTGTGTGCTCAAGTGGAAATGCCATGTTTCATGTGATGTGTAAAATGTGTGTCACTTGACACTTGTATTGTGTAGATGTGGCCATGACATGTCCACTTGAGGATTGGTTGCCCACCAACCTAGGAAGTACCATGTTAGAATCCCCATGTGAACCCCTTGGTTAGGGAGCTTGAGGTAAGGTCATTTCATTGAATTTCAAAGGTAAGCTTTAAGTGAATTTTTGAGGGGTTAGAAAGGTACCTAAGGGTGTGTTTGGACCATTTTTAGGAAGCCCACTTGATATACCTATGGGTAAGGGTCATTTTCAACCCTAGGAAAACTCTTAGTTGACCAAAAGACCCTTCCAAATATTGGATTTTCAAAATGGACGAAAATCAACTTTTGGAAGCATGGTCTTGGATAGACCACCCTTCCATTTGGGTGCAAGGACTTTGCTCACTTTTTGGGGTAACCTTTTCTAGAACCCATTTTTGGTATGTTGTAAGATGCTTAGGGAAGACCAACCAATGAGAGGCCTGATCTTATTCCTAGAAATTGTGGGGAGTTGTGTGGAGGTCTTTTTAGTGGAGACCCTCCATTGTTGAGAGTTTGAACACTCACTCTCTATCTTAGAGACTAGGCTAGATTTGGATAAGCTTGGAAGGAAGGAAGGCTTGAACAAAAGGAGCATATCCTCAACATTCTTTCCATAAGCTTGGACTTAAGTTGTTGGCACTCACTTCTCTCTCTTGTTGCAAAATTTGTGTATGAGTAAAATGGATATTGTATGTTAAGTTTTGCATTTGTGTTATATTGGATTTTTTGTGTTGTGTAGTGAACTTTTCTTTTGTATATAGTATTACATTTATTTGTGTTTTGGGAGTCTCAAGGTCCACTCACCCTTGGGAGAGAAGAGTAGCCTTGGGGGTGAAGGGCTTTAGAACAACCCATGGGTGTAGAGTCTCTCCTCAAGGTGGAGAGGGAGAAATTATAGAGTATGGGCTCCATAAAGCCATTCCTTGTATTGCATTGGGGATCATAAGGGTTTTGATATGGCATGTTTCCATGTGGGTCATAAGGGATTGAAGTTGTTGTGATGAAGGGAATGCATGAGGTGTTGTTTTTGTATGCCTTGTGAAGGCTTGTTATTTCATTTTGGTTTGGATTTCTCCCCATAGAGTACTTGGTCCACCTTCACCCCAAATTTAGGGTCAATGTAAGACCCATTGTGAAGCCTTGGTTGGGAGTCCTTATGTGAATTATTTTCATTATATGTTGGTTGTTGTATGTGTGTAACCTGTCCTTGTTTGGTTTCCCTAGCTCAAGGGTGGCCTCTTAGAGGCCTAGGATGGGAGGTGAGCATCCCATGGTCTTCCTACAATTGAAGAATTTTGTTGCCAGGAGGATAGCAAAGTGGAGAAAAGCTTGTGTTTGAGAAATTTTGTCCTCTTATGGATTGTTAAAAAAATAGAGGTAAGGAAATTTGTTTGTATTAGTCCTAGAAGATTTTTTTTTTAAGATGGTTGCAAATCATGTATAGGAAAATGTATTTTATTTTCTTAAAGGTGTAAAGAGTTTATATTGTAAGAGAAAGAACTTAAAGAGTTATTTTATTGTAAATAAAATATATGTAAAAGTGGTTTTCAATTTTAGTAGAAAATTTTAAATAAGAAGAGTATCCTTGCATATTTTTAAGTCTCAAGGAAATTATGTTGTAATGTAAATAAAAAAAGAGAGTTAGTTTATGTATATTCCTTAAATGTGAATGTTGGTTTTTTGGTTTAGAAACAGATTTAAACTTTAATAAAATTTCACATGCTTCTAATCTAAAACAAAAAAAAGAATCTTGTTTTGCATTTTTTTTTTACTTTTGTTGTCTTGTTAAGGTAATCAACAAAAAATATTATACTTTACCATTTATTTATTATATGATGTGCATACATTTTTTATTTTTTTAAATATATATAATACATATACCTTCTTCTAAATGTTTTCCAAAAAAAAAAAAGGTTGTCTTTCTGTTCTTTTTATTTAAAAAAAATTCTTTCTTTCTTGTTGAGATTTTTTTTTAAAATAATTTGTTTACATCTCCATGTTCATTTACAAATTAAGAGATATTTGTAATTTGAATAGTTTTTAAATCTAGAGGAATATACATTCTTTTTATTTCTAAATATATATACATTATGTGTGTGTGTGTGTGTGTGTGTATGTATGTATATATATACATATTATAAACTGTATTAATAAAAAAAATATATTAAAATTATATATATAAAAAAGTAACTTATAAAAAAAAGGTTTTAAATTTTTTTATTAAAAAATAAATAAATTTTGTTTTAGAGCTACCACGAAACCCTACCCCCACGCGCAGGGGAGGGCTGGCACTGGTAGGCCCTGTGGTGGCCGCCATAGTTGTGGTCACAACCACGGATTGTGGTGACTTCACAGAGTGGCCATCACAATCGTGGCCTAAGCCAGGGATAGTAGCGAGCCACACTGTGGCCGCCACGATTGTGACCAAGGTGCGGTCTGTGGTGAGCCATATGGTGGCTCCGCCACAGCAAGGATTGCGTGAGGGGATGGGAGTGGGTTGTAACACACAAAAATAGTTGTTACCTCACCATTTGGAGTTGTATCTCATTTTGTTGAGGATATCTATATACATATAAGTGTATATACTTTTTTACACTAAAATGTGTAAATATGTATATATATTTATGAGTATATGCTTGAGCCTCTTCATTTTTCTTTTCTCCCACCTCTTCAAGCTCCATACTTGCACAAAAATGGAGTAAACATGCAAAAAAGGAGACCTAGGATTTCTAGAGAGAGAGAGAGAGAGAGAGAGAGACTTCATTTTCAAATTTTGGAAAAATGCCCTTAACCCCAATTTCAAAATTTGGGATTAGGGTTGGGCAAGTGGGAAGAATATTAAATCTTTTTTAATTTGAAACTTGGATTTGTTTTAGGAGGGAAATTTCTTATTTCCATTTGGTCTTGACTTTTGACCATTAATATGGGTATATCAAATTAACTTAGTAGTGACTATTATTTTTAAAATGTATATAAAGTATTTAAGAGTCTCTAGAGGTAACTAATTATTATGAAATAAATGCTTGGAACTAACGTTAAACTTTCAATGTGTAGATTTGTTTTAATGATTTAACTATTTAAGTTATTTAATATGACAGGAATAAATGTATTTAAAATAATTTTGAAATAAATTAGTAAACATTATAAAGTGTAAATTAATATAAAGTGTAAAAATTAAATGAAATTTATCGATGAAATTTTTATAAACCTAGTCTATCATTATAAGTTCCACTTAGTGAAATTTAATGGTTAAATGAAACTCAAATTGAATAATGCTCTCCTTTATAATGAAGTCGACTAGTGTAGGTTTGATAATAATTTTGAACTTATGAATATAGTAATTAAAAAGGTGTAACGTTGAATTAAATTATTTTAGAAAATAATGAAATAATCTTTTATAGAATAAAGATAGGGCATGATTAAGCTAGTTAGCCCTAGATTTATGATTGGCAATTTATCATACAAGGGATGTTGGTGGGTTTGAAAACCCCTCATCATGATTCCCCTAAATCGAATGTAAACTTAACCTCACCTAGTTCAACCGTTTTGCTAAACTCAACTTTAAAACCTTAAACATAAATTAATGATTAAAAAAAAAACTTGGTGTGTTTTGCCTGATAAATTTTGGGCATTGCACAAGTTCTCAAACATATCTTGCATTGAAGTCTCTTCCTAAACTTTCTCTATTAGGGGCTTAGGGGCTCTTAATCCTATTCATCCATCCCTTCAAGATCAACAAAATCATACATAAATAATTCATCAAGGCCTAGGGAATATTCCTCCTCCTTTCCTTTTTCTCTCTCTTCTATCGCCTCTTGCTCTTGAGATGGAATATTTTGTTTAACTAGTTATTTTGGTTGGTCCTTACTTTGGATGGGAGGTTATAAAAGGTTTTCCTCTAATAAAGGCTCCCCTATGTTTAGAGTCTGAGTTGCAATAATAGTACACCTAGTCCAACTTCTCCGTCTAGTGACCAATGATTGTCTTGTATCCTCCTTGGTCTCTTCAAGTACTTCAATTACTGACTCCATTGAGGGTGACCTTTCCTCAACCTTGTATATACTTTCTACCCCTAAGTGGAGGAATTTCTCTTCTTATTGAGTTTGACCTTGAAGGGCATGATCCTTGGACCAATGAATGATAATGCATTCTTTGTCATGATAGGCATGGTTGTTGGTCAAGAAATAGATGAAATGGAAATTGGTAGAGGTGTGACAATGTTAATGATAATAATGGGCACAAGCGTAGATGAGGAAGAACTTCCTTGCTTCTTTTCTTTTTCCCTTTGTTTCCTCTCAATTTGAGCAGGCATTGTGTTGGCTACTGGTCTGGAACACCCTGAGGCTTCTCTTGACAGAGAGGTGGTTGACACCTATTTGAATGTAGGAGTCCTCTTCCCTTTGGAGGTAATCAATTATCCTTGGGAATTCTATCCACTCCTTTTATCATGGGCAATGACTTTAGCTTGAAAGGCTTATTTAGCCAGTCTTGAGTACATTTGAGAATGTGTCAAGTCCTGAACTTCATATCCTTCTATTCACCTTTGAGGACATCACCATTGTGAATAGCCCTAGCAAAAAACCTATCTTTGTTATACATGGGTAGTAATCTATTCTCTTAATCATTCTCCCTATTCTCATCGTAAATATACATTCTCTTTGCATCCTTGGCCAAGTCTAGGCCCATCTTGTAGTAGTCCCTAACCCGAACCTCATAATCATCAACGCGATTTCCCAACGATCTTCTAAATGAGGCTCATGCTTGAAATGAGCTCTCATTACATGACTTAATGTAACAATGAGATCAAATTTACCCTTGGTAATTTGAATTTCATGTCCTGGGAACTGTGAGCCTCTATCCTAATTGGGAATTGAAAATATGGCATGTGCTTATTGACAATTAGGTGGTAAGTATCGAAAACCTGCCTACATAGTTCCTTTAGCATCAATTTATGTGAGGGTTACCTAGGGAGCTTAGTGGGCTACTAAGTATAGCCTAAATGTTATGAATTGGATGTAGTAATACCCAAATACCTTGATTTGGATAGTTGCTTCCAAAGATATTCTATTTGAAAAAACTCCTTCAATGGCCTTAATGATTGCCAAAATGAAGGCATCATTAACAATCTTGAAGTTTGGCTTCTCCACTTCTTAGTAGACCAGTTGTGAGTAATGAGAATAAATTTGAGTCTTTAGGTTTGTTAAATAAATAACTCTCTTTAAACCAAGAAAAGTGGTCTATGCTCCCAAAAGGTGCACTATATATGAGGTCATGTAGTTCACCTAGGATTAGTTTTAACTCTCAAGATTTGTTCATCTAGGTTATCAGTGATAACTTTTCCCTAGCATATCTTCTCCTTCCTCCTTTTGATGGTTTTGATTTAGAGAACCATCCATGGTTCTATTTGTTTATCTTGTGGAAAACCAAAGACTCTGCTCAAGAGGGTAAAATAGTTATTGATGTCTTTGCAGAGATAGACCCCATGTAAATTCATCTTGTTAAGTTCGCTACTCTTCCTTAGTCTTTCAAGATAGTTCTCATTGATATTGAACTTTATGTTTGGTTCATCTCCATAGAACTTTTTTACATACTCCCATGACACCTTTCTATACTCATCATGAACTCTTGAAGGCAACCTCAATGTTATCAAGCCTGATATCAAGGATTAACTCACCCATTTTGTTGAATACCTTGCTTTCCTTGAGGTTGTATTTTTATGCACATGTCATTACCAAATTAGAAAACTACATAGAGATAGGGTATGTTGTTGCCTAGATTATCCTTGAGTAAACTAGGGAAGTAGCATCAATAATCCTCCCATTTGGATTGGTCATTCACCTTAGAAATTCCTTAAGATTCATGTGCCTTATATCTATGTCAATGACTTGCAAATGGTTGCTACCCAATTTGGAGGGCTTGTGATAGCCCAAGAATTTGTACTTCATTGAGCTTACACTAGTCATATCCTTTTTTGCATGAAAAGGCTAATGTCGAAGCCATTTAAATTTTATTCAAATGTCATGTTTAATGAGTGGAAAAGAAAACTAAAACTAGGAAAAACTAACTTTTGGCTTCATGGCTTCAGAAGGGAAAGAAAAATAGACCTTACTAAATGTAGAAATAAAATACCATCCAAAACACTAAATCTTTGTTGCAAAATCCCCCGGTGTAGGTTTTTGGAGATTGGGGGTGGAGGCACCCTCGATCCTTTTGGGGTTCGAGGGTGCCAATACCATTGATCACCGAAAGAGGATGATTCATCTTCTTTGCAACTTCTATATCCATCCTTCAGGCATTTGGGCAACAAGGTCCCCGATCCCTTTTAAGGTCAGGGACACCATTTTTCTTGATGCTCAACACTTTGGGCATGATGGTAGGGTTTTGGGGATTGTTGACCCTCAATATGTGATGGGTGATGGAATTCCCAATCACCCAACCCCCAAAAGGTCAAGAACCTTTTGGGGTTCAGGGAGCCTGGATCCTTGAAACCCGAAAAGCCTTGGTTTTACAGAGTAAGGGGCTTTCGAGATCCTAGCTTGATTATCCATTGTGAGGTTCTCTTTTGGTTTTCATCTAGGTAGAAATCAAAGAGAAACAATATAGACACCCTAACAATAAATTTATTTTCTATACTTGCATTTTGAAGAATATATGCCTTATTTGAAAAATACAACACTACACTAAAATCCTATGGGAAAACCCTAAATAGACTTAACACAAAGAAAGGACCAAGACACACAAGCAAAAAGGAGCACAAAAGAAAGAAAAACCCTCAACTAAAATAACCCAAGTAGAGCAGCAAAGCCCTTACCTCGTGATTAGAAGTGAGAAGTAAGGTCAACTCAGTGACACCAACTACTCGAATGCATAGACAATGATAAACAAAAATCCAAACTGTTAAGGTTTTAGTATCATTGCAAATGTAATAGCACTATCTGATTGTATGTGTTTTCCAAATGCAACAATCTCTTGCATTTATATTTAGAATGAGCCAAGAAGAGACATGTCCCTTCATGGGACATGTCTATTCATTATTATGTAATTAATATAATGACAATTATGATTATATATACATATATATAATATCTCTTGAGTATTATATTAATTAATATTTACATAATAATAATAATAATAATAATAATATTTATTTATCAATTTCACTATTTAGTTATTATGAGAATAATTATAATCTAACTTTATATATACATATATATCAATGTATATAGTAATATATATATATATGTATATACATATATATATATATACATATATATTTATACATATATAGATACACACACACACACACACACACACACACACACACACACATATATATATATATATACACATATACATATACATATACATATACATATACATATACATATACATATACATATACATCTACATCTACATCTACATCTACATCTACATCTACATCTACATCTATATCTATATCTATATCTATATCTAGATCTATATAGATCTATATAGATCTAGATAGATCTAGCTATATATATATATATATATATATATATATATATATATATATATATATATATATATATATATATATATATATATATATATATATATATATATATATATATATATATATATATATATATATATATATACTGTGTGTGTGTGTATAATAAATCATTTCTCATAATAATCATATAGTCAATGTTATTTATCTGAATGATGCTACATACATCAACACTCCCTCTTAGCTAGGGAGGATAAATCAATCCAATGTCAACACTTATGATCCTCACCATAGCTACACAAAACTGCTACAATAATTAACACTCCCTCTTAACTGGGGATGATAAAAATATTACCTCAGGTAATGTGTGAGTATAGATAATCATTTAAAATTTATATCATTTTACTGATATTACGAGTAATGGCTCTTCTTGAGTATAAAGTCCATGATACTTAGCAAGTACTTAGAGAAATAGTCTCCAAATATCAACTCACAAGATATTCACCTAATTGCTCAAAATGATTATCATGAGTAATGGTCTCCAAGTATGAAATCCATGATACTCACCCAAGTAATTAGAGTAATGGTCTCCAAATATCAAGTCCATGATATTTACCAAGTACTCAATGTGAGTATAGATAATCATTTTATATTTATATCATTTTACTAATATTACAAGTAAT